>DWFO01001114.1:0-16880 GCA_018246595.1 Mimoniades nurscia nurscia | reverse complement strand
GAACTGCAGGTTTCCTCACGATGTTTTCCTTCACCGTTATAGCAAGTGATATTTAAACTTAAAACGCACATTTTTAAGAAGTGCACGCTAGGATTTGAACCCGGTCTACCGGAGTGGGAGGTCGAATTTCAAACTACTTGGCTATCATGTAATTTGGAATTCTTATTAGTTCTGTGTTTTCCTGTTCTGTTCTGTGTGTTGTTTCTGTTCTGTGTGTGTTCCTGTTCTATGTTTAATATTATAATTTGATTATTACCGTAGACAATAAGGCCATTACAACAATTTTTGATCAGTGACGTTTAAGAAAATAAATATACCAAAACTTCAGACACATCAACACTACTACAGGTTTTTGTTGCTAAAGAACAAGGTGACCTTAAGACCATAATACTTTCGATTTCGTTTTCGTCTGTAAAGTTGACAGGTGCCACCTATATTTTGATTTGTTTCGTACAATTTCTTAAGCAACTAAGTCGAAGATCCCGTGAACGTTCGTATGAGTATTTGTTTAGGAGTAGGGAGGAACCGGCCGCAAATGTCAAAGAAGTCACATTGACTGGACCTTGGTTCGATTCCAGGGAAACGGGCTCCTGACAAAAACCTGAGACCGCATTGAAATGTTTAATGTTGGCTTGTGGCACGAAAAGTTACTTTGGAAATGAAGCTTTTTTTTATTAACATCTGAATGATATTTACATTCGGCCAGTATTGAATTGTATTGAATTTACTTCAAAGACTTAATATTACGACAGGTTTTAGAGTCTTATTCAGTGATTTCCTTTTTCTATTTGATCATTTGCTAATATTTCTTTAATAGCTGAAATTGTTTACGAAACTACCTATTCATATGAGTATTTTTTATTGCAGATTAACGACCGTATGTCTTCCAATGACACTCTTACCCAGGGCTTACTGCTACGGAAACGTCAAATAAACGAGGTAAAATTTATTTAAATAAATATTTATTGTGAATCACTTTTAATAATAAAACATATACAATAAAATGCTCGAAGAGCTCAATAAAACATCTAGATATCTCGACAACTTGTTTATGATTTGCATGTCAACAAGGTAGACATAAAAATCTTTATCTTAACAAAATATGTAGCTACAGGTAGTAGGTTTACTGATGCAGATCCCTGGATGTAAAATAGACTTCAACGCAAGCCCATACGAGCGGCGCAAATACCCAGCAAGCGCATAATACTTTTATCAATTAAAACACAATGTCGCCTACACGCCTCCAGTTTTACATCGCATACATTTCAGCAATAAAACCGCAGGAGATCAGCTCGCTGATTGTGTACAGTATGTTCTATGAACCAGACACAAAAAACACAAAACTCAACCTTAACGCGTTACAATAGCCTACAACCCAACTACGTAATATTTTTTAGGAGATGAGCAAAACGAAAATCTATGTGGGCCAGAGACAATATAGAACATACGACCATGTTGCTTGTCTATGTGTTAAGATTTATGGCCAGAGTTGATCTGTAATTCCGCCATCTTTAAATAATTTTTTCATCGTCTCGTATGCTATTTTAAGAGGGGTTATTTTAAGCATATCAAGACGAGAATATTTCATGCAATACCCTACGTTGGTATCAATGAATTAAATTAATTTAAAATGATTTCTCAGAGAGATCGGTGAATAAATATACTTTGTAAGAAACATTCATCACAAGGAATGACCTTTAATATGGACATTCAAAAGGTTAAATTGGTAATTCCACTGATGACATTTTGTTAAGAACTGTCTTGTGGCGTTGTTCGCATATAAATCAGTGCCGAATTTTATATTGATTGGAAGGTTTATTAATTTAAAATATAATTTAAGTAATTAAGTATAACTAAGGACTAACACATTATGATAAATTCAAATAGTTCCTTTATTCAATAGAGGTTGTTACTTTAAATAACATTAATTATTTTCTATATATAACAAAAAAACGTTTAAATGTTTAAGTGACTTTCATGTTTATACGTTTTTTTTCTTAGTTTTCCCCAACATGGCCGCCATGATGATTTTTTGTGTCGCCCGTACGTGTCAGCCGGAATGCTTGGCGCTCTCTTATTTACGCAGCGTGATGTAAAGAATTTCGTAGAATAATTTTCCTACGCGCTCTTTTATTTCACCGTGTTTATATTCATTATGTTTTTTCGAGACGAGTACACAAAGCGGTAGCGTGGTGATTGTGTTGAAAAAAGTAGTAATAGCATGTAATTTGTGAGTGCCCTGACATACATTATACGAGATGCGACTTTCTTGTTTTTCGGACCGTACAGTAGGACGCAAAAAGAGCTAATGGCCTACAAGGTGCCTCCGAGGGTTCTATTTAAAGATTTCGATTTATTGAATGCGTTCAAGAAAATTGCACTTCATTTAGTACTTCATACATAAATTCATTCTTGACATTGCGGTTAGCGTATTATAGTAATTAAGAGTTGGTCTGTTTATTTTTATTACATACATACATGTATACAGTGTGCTATAGATAATGTGAGCTATGAAGAATGCATTGTCTGATTAAAAAAATATTCGGGTTATTTGAATATTATTTTGCATGTCACTATTATCAACCCTATTGTTTTTCACTTCGTTACCTCTTCCGTATATTGTTTATTGTCATAATCTCTCCAGTTAGCAGTAAGTTTCGGATTCATATAATACAAGATTTGTCTTTAAACTTTTTAAGATGAAAAGCTAGCCCAGCCCAACTGCAGTGAGCGACAATTTAATTATTACTAATACACTGTGCAAGTCAAGCTCCAGATTTAACTCAATCTCCTGAAATTGATTATTTTCACTGTTAACTGTTTTAATAGTACTAATTAAATAATTGTAATATATTGTACTTTAGTGGTATTAAATAACGGTGATAACTGATTACCGTTTGAGAAGATGTATTACGAGGCATGACAATATACGCAAAATGGCCGGCAGCGGTTGGATACTAATAGTTGAGGATCGAGCTCAGTGTCATGATATAGGAGCACCCTATGTCCAGCAGTGGGCGAGAGCGGGCTGATGATGAAATTGATGATGAAACTATTTTGAACCCAAACCCACTTGTTCATATCGGGGTTAATGGGAACAAGCCGCTAGTGCAAGCCCATGTTCAGCAGCACATTGAGACTAGTTGATGATAATGATTAAATACTAGTATGTTGAGGCAGTATCCTTCATATGTGAATATTTCAAGAATTTCATCTTGGAGGCCACAATACCATTTGAGCCACAAAGTCAACGTCAGGTCAGCAGCGGGCCAGGCGCGACGCTCATGAGTGACGTCACGGGCACCGTCCGTCCCCATCTCCCTCTCTCTCATTAGCCAATTACAGTGAGCCGTAAATCGTGGATCGCATGTCAGCGCAACGTTTCCGAGACGATGTACCGATGTGCCGCGGTAACGAGCGCCCCTACACTGTGATCGGCGTTCGTACAACGTGTAATCACGTGTAATATTTACAATAGCGTCTGAGTGACGTATGTTATTGGCGGCAATAATGATTTGTACGCGTGTGAGCGATGGCAGTTGTCGCTCCGGGCGAGCGCGCGCCGCGTCGTGTACGCTCAAAGGTTTGAATGTGATTGGGAACGAATATGTTGCTACGTAACGTAACGTCACGCCTATAATCCCCGAAGAGGAAGGCAGAGGAGTGTAGAACACTCCCACGTTTCACCAGTTACGTTCACGCATCACTATGGAATAGGTGGTGAGCCTATTGTCATACATCGGGCTCATATCCAGACTACGAGCCACTACTAGAAAATCTAAATTAGAAAAAAATTGTGGTAGTTGTAGTGGGAGTGCACTACGCTCCTCTCTGCCTACCTCTACGGTGATGACACGCGTAATAAGTATAAATTTATTTTCTAATTATTAAAATTGCTTTATATTTATGAAATATTTATTATGTGTTTCGGATATGGTTGCTTCCGGGATACATCCTGTAATGAATACAATGAAATAACATCTGACCGTCTCGAGTGCAACGTGTATTGAACGCGCGCTGATTGCCGAACGCCATCCATTGCGTGTTTGCTTAAACAATTAGTAAAGAACCTCTGTGTCGAAATGCAATGGCATTTAGCGTTCGGGAGTTTACAGTTACAGTCATATTAATGGCGTTGATAATCGTTGAATACGTTTTGGATACATGTTGTTATTAGCGGGAAATGTTGCTAGCGAAAAATAATATTGCGAACTGTTTATTTATGTCTTCATTGTTTTCACATTAACGCCCTTATAATTCCATTGCTTCTGATAAAGTTCTGATTTTATCAAAAAAATAAATCAAGGGCGTCGATCAAGTTTTGCTTGCGAAGACTTCACTCCCCTTAGATAATATTATGGTGAACTTCAAACAGCTTTGTTTTGCTTACGATATTATTTTCATGGTTATACAAATTAATATTTAAATTTAGAACACCCGTTGCTAGAGATAGAGACGCGTTTGGAGTTTCGACTCTCAGAACCTTGTGGTCGGAGGCATAATTCGAAGTCACTAGTCTATAACTCAATCATTGTATGACCTTGCACAAAATAATGACAACCTTATTTATATTTGGATTAAAAGCGCTTTAGCGCAATATCGTTAAAGCGCTTAAAAGTAGAACACTTCTTTTAGTTCTTCGTCGATTCGATAGCTGATGGTGAGTGATCAGCCAACGTTATGAAAGAATTAGTTTTGCTGCTCGGGGAGGCTCCTTTCGTGCATTCCAAATCTTCAATTAATAGAGTGATAATTTTCAAGTACATAATGACAAAAAGTACGTATGTAAATTATTTTATTATTATATTATATCTTAACCCTAGCGGTCGCTAACCCTAGCGGGGTAGGCAGGTAGAACCATTTCCAAATATCTCAATCCCCACCGATCGGTTCAGCTATACAAACCTATTTAGGAGACTTCTATGAGTAATTCATCTCTATCAGTCAGTAACTGATATATTTGGTTAAGACGGGTAAGTCTTGGTCACCCTCTGCACCTACATCCATCAACATTAAACGTACATATAACATTAACTCTTTATAAATAAATATCCTGCACGACTACTCTATGCCACAAGATGGAGGTTAAATATTCAAATGCCCGTAAGGAGTGCGTCATCGACCGTTTTGATGCGAAAATATAAAATGACACAATCGCCTCGCCGCGGGGCGTGGTCGTCGTCCGCCGCGTGCTGACCAACCTTACCGCTTACATAATACACCTACACGTACTGTAAAGGTTATACAACAAAGTTGAGCGAATGAATTGAATTAATATAAACTTATTTAGTCTCTTTGTATCATAGAATTTTGACAATTTCGTAAAACCTTTATGATAAATAACCCTTCGTAATTAGAGTCCTACTCTTGGGTTCTTCTTGTGGTGGGATTACAAACTTAAATACACGCCTGATTCACGTGACTAAGTTCGTCTGTTGGATATTTGGAGAGCCATAAGTTTAGAATGAAGCTATCTGCGCGAATAGTGTCTGGTAGTCCATATGTGGTGTTAAAGATATTATTAATTTGATCAAAAACTGTTATTGCTATTTAAGATCGTTTAAGCTCTGATATCATTGTTTTCTTTTATGAATTGCTGGGAAAACTCAAAGGAATCGTAGATAGAATAATTCATGTGACTCAGTTCATTTTTTGCGCCGATGTCTAGGTATAGGTATTTGCCAGTATTACATTATGTTAGTGTGAAAAAAAGAAGTTGTCTATGGTTTTTTGTTCCTGTATTAATTACTCAAGCTTGATAGTGAATTAAAAAAATGATTTTTGAATAAAAACCTCATCTGAGTTTCTGACGGACGTGATGGGTATAGCAAAGTTTATTGCTCCGATTGGAGTTTCGTATGCGGCCTGAGCGGTCGCTGTCAATATTTAAACACGATTTTGTTGATTTTTCAATACAAAAACGCAGTACCTCCAGGAAGACGTAGTCATATAGTTTCTATATAATGAAACGAATACGTATCTTGTGAACTCTATGACTAATACTATAAGATTGTATATTGATTGTATTATGTGTCATCGTAGTGTGACCAAAGAAAATACATATGTAGATTTGGAGAGCTGCCAAAACTCGTTGATGTCTTTTGCATGATCACCCGCGTTTGGGTGAACTAAGGAATTTCTACGGCGTACAGTAACGAATTAGACGTCTATTAAATTTAATTAATGTAATATTTGCTCTAATGGATTAGTAATGTAGACGATATTTATAATATTCTGGTTATTTAATAATACAAATTAAGAAATTTTCTTCAAATTAGAATAGCTAGCGACGGATATTTAAAACACTTGAACAATATAAGAGTTCTAATAATTTTTATTCCAATGGTTATTATCTCTCCATCTATCACAGCCTGACGGACGCCCGTAGTTGATGGATGAATTACAATTGTAATAATATATGACGTTAGTTACAATTACAATAATAAAAACGTAACATTACCGTAGTGTTCGGAGTGTAAATATATGACCGGTTTGTGGCAATAGAATCACCACCTATTCCATCATGAGAGGTAAACGTAACTAGTGATGCGTGAGAATGAACGACACTCCTCCACTTCAGAGATTATAGCTGTGACGTTACATGAAAAATGTAAATTATATATAGCTCGGCACATGAAGGTTGTAAGTATTGGTATTATCATTATCACATTTGTTTAGCAAGGCTGCCACCGGAAGAATTTCGAGATATTGGCCGGTAAGAAAATAAAAGGAAACGTAAATAAAGCACAGACTGGAAAGTTTATTTTTAAGTTGTCTGTATGACATTCATATTTCAAATTTAACGCATTCAATGAGGCTGACTTCACCCGACGACGCACACATTGTTTTGTCTATACATAAGAGTGGGAGAAGTTTCCAGTAGCAGTAAAAAGAAATTACGAACAAAAAAGAGACGGTATCGATCGCGTATTCCTCATATAACCTTGCAAACTGATTTAGAATAGCATACCATCTCGCCTGTATTTCCCTGAATGAGCAGCCAGAGGACTCTAGTAGCACTTTTCTTCAGTTCACGTCCAATGTAATAGGGAGAAACCTTATTATAATATATCGTAACGTAATCGTAAATAATCGTAAATATCTTCCATTATAAGATAATGTAACGGTTTCATAAACTTATGCAATCTACGCCGTCTGTAAAAAGCCTCCATCTCCGGTATCCATTACTGGAATCGCGTGAATGGTCTATTAATCTTTCCCGCGTACTTTATAGGCGTTTGCCTATCAGCTGTTCTCGGAACATTACACGTTTCAGTGTCGAGTTGCAGTTGATATATTGTCGGTTGTATGCCATCAGTATCAAGTGCCAATGAGGCTTGGTTAATTTATTTAGTAAATGTACACATTTTGTTTAGTACATGTTACCGGGTGAATATTTTAGGAAGTTTCTTTTGTAATGTTCTTTTTATTATACCATCACGCCCGTTCCTTTAACGGGTAGGCAGACAACACTGAACGCTAAATATCTCTATTCTTATAAAGTTGTCGTAATTCTTCTACATTCACCAGTCTCTTTAACTACGCTCACCGCTTTCTGAGGCTTCTGGCTTCCACGTAAGCCCATGTTTTACCTATCTGATTAATCTTGACTTGTTATTTTATGTAATTATAATTATTCAAGTGTAATAAGTAATACGAAAAAATAATGCCGATAGAAACATAGATAAGCGCAGTTATTATTATTATATAATAAATCAAACTATTGGTGCATATTGGTGCATATATACAGTTATAAGTAAAAATATAATATGTACATTTACATGTGAATACTGTTTGTGTTTGTATATTCAAATAAAACTAAATAACACTAACGATGGTTTTATTTCGATATAGCGTTAGTAACAATGAATAAATTACCCCAACCAATTACAGACCTCAATCGTATCAGACGTAAATCAAATAAATTCAAATCAACTTTTTTGGGTACCTTACTTACACATAAACATGTCTCAATCGAGACGCTAATCATAATTACATACAGAGATACGATATAATCTATGCACAGTGGCAGCAAAAAAACCAAACGTGAGTTTCGACAGCACAGTACTCGTACCATTGAAATTGATCAACAATAATCAGAATATACATAGAATATTCATCTCATTATCGCCTATAGACCGAATTAAAAATTTAAGTTACATCTTTTAGTCGCGATCTTGTACTAAGTGGAGGCGCTTTCTTGCAATAATGAATATTATAATTAAAGTAAAGAAATTCGATGTTCATTATTGTTTCAGTATATATTAAGTTAATAAACCTTTCAACAATTTTACGTTTAGTTTTGTTTAACTTTTACTTTTGTCGTGTATTCCCGCCAATACATCGCCTTCCATTTGTTCCGATATTGTAAGTGGATTTTAAAACGATTGGTATTATGTGATATTATTGGTTTATGTTTTATGAGGATGATTATGAAATTGTTCTTCTGATTGCTGTATTCTAAGTATATCAGTTTAATATCAGTTTTAACGGGCTACTGTATCATTAAATCAAAATCATTAATTAAAGTATTCTATGTGTTTGTTATTTTTAATTCAATTAATGGTCTCGTAAGTGTAAGTCTCGTGCCTATTTTTATCGTCGTGAGTAATTTAAGACAAAACTAACTAAACATTATTGTTGTTCTCACCAATATTACGTCATGTTTCACTCAGTGTCTGGTAACGGATACGGTTTGTCGGTGTAGGTACATACGTTGAATTCGATATTGACCTTCGACAAAGATAAACCTTAAAGTTAACAATGTATTTCGCAAGAAAACACTTAGAGGTGAAATATTTTAGTATGTAATTGTATTCCAAAATGTATTTCACGTGTCCATCGCCCAAATATGGATGCACGTTCGTGTTACAATATATTTATCTATTATTTATGTATCAAAGTGTACAATTAAGGACTTAAGGCTATTCTACACGATCGAAGAATACAAGAAAAAATGAATAAAGCTATCAAAATATTCGTTACTAAGTGTATTGTGATTAAAATATTCTTTATTTATTTCAAATACAAATATCATTCAACATGTAAAAGTACACTACTTAAAAAATGTTATTGCAAAATGTAAAAGCGTAACATCTCGCCTGTAATCCCCGAAGAGGTAGGCAGAGAAATGTAGAACACTCTCACATTTCACTAGTTAAGTTCACGTCCCACTATGGAATAGGTGGTGAGCCTATTGCCATGCATGGCACATATCCAGATTCCGAGCCACTACTAGAAAATCTAAATTAGAAATATTTGATTTTTAAGATTTCAAAAATGAAAAGAATTATCAGATATTCGAGTCAACAACCTTTCACAGTGTTGTTAGAATGGACTGCGCCGAAGGGCATAAGCAGGCACATAAATAAGGGCCATTATCCACTAATGCAAGGCCAATTGGACCGATCGGGGATGCGTGCGCGCCCGCGGTGCCCCTTCAAATTAAAGGTCCTCAAAATCTCTAATCGTCGTAAAATTTTATGTCGGTGAAATATTACGTATCTGAAAGCATCGTTTCGAGGCAGCCATTTTAGTTATTTTGCATAATGAAATTTATATCGATCGTATACAATACCGGCTTGGCTCTCGCATATTTTTTCGGGATAGCTCGATCAATTTTAGATTTTTTCGACATATGTAGTTCTTCATGAGCTGCCGCCGATCACTTGCGCTAGAAACAAACGGAAACGGTTAATTGTATAATTGCCAAAACTCCTCATTATCATAAATCCAAATCCAATTCTAATATCATAATCATGAAACATTTCTATTGTTCGCTCTTGGACGAGAGACCACTGTCGTTGAGACGGGTGTATCATGTAGACAAAGTGTACATAAGATTAATTGCTTAACGACGACGAAATTCAACTTCAATTAAACATTCGGCCCATTTACGCCAACGTTTATATTATCAAAATGCCACTTTCATCGTTTGACGCGAAAGCAGATGTTGGAACATTGTATACGGTTGACTGATCCTAAGTAACGATGCGGTGTTCATGACGCTCACACCTATGCCTTGGTTTACGAGATGTAGTTAAAATAATTTGCAAATATTTATATTCTGGAGTGTCGGCTATTCGCTTCGGCCACGTCCGGCGGTGTCACTTTGTGTCGATCGCTGTAAACGTTGCAATTATTATCTCTTTTTCCAAGCCGCACATTGGCGACTCGGTTGTTTCCATAGACGAGATAAGTATTACAGAGCTTATATAAAAATAGTAACATCATCGTTTCACAATCATTATACACACATGATGATTTCCACTCGAGAGATGGTTTAAATGTGCGTGATACCAGAAAAATTGTATCATCCAGTTTTTAACACGATTATATACATATATAGATATGGATCCATATTACTATGGTGATAATACAAATAGTATGCATACGTATTATTACAATTTTGTGTCAGAAGATAGATGGCGTTATTATCAAATAAATGTTAAATTCAATTGTTACATTGCTTTAAATCTGTTTTTGAGGGTTATATGGAGCTCGATAACGTTATAAAAATGCATGGGACACAACAAAAATGACTGTTAAGCTATATTTTATAACTAATACAATTTTCCTTATTTTTATATTCTAACTGAACAGGCTGATCGCAAATCATGTAAAGTACGGTGGAACAGAGTAACGCTATGTTAGTTTTAGACAAACTAACTTTTCTTGCTTTCATTGATATTGCTGCAATATAATTAGATAAATGAAGAATTTCTATACATTTCTTCATTTCTAACTATCACAATTATCAGATCTCAATTGTAATGTCAGTTCTATAGTTCTGTACTCTACGTTATTCGTAAAGGCAATATACTGCTTCGTTTTTTGTTCTGATGGTCAATTTGAAGTACCACACTTAATTGTGGTTGCATGGGCACGTGCAAATCGAGAGCTACATTCTCGATTATATAAACACTGTCTTCACCCTTATAAGTTAGACAATAGAATATAAAATTAAATGAACGATTAAAACACATAATCCTGTTTGGAATCTTTTAATTTTATATTGCTTGTACGATTGAATTACTTTCTCGTATTAGATTTCGTTCAGTTGAGAGTTATTGGTGAGATTTATTTTGATTGTGCGTTTTAATTGATAGATGTTACCTTGCCAATTGAAATGGAAGCAATTGTAATGAAATTCATGTTAGTAGTTGTGTGTGTGTGTGTGTGTGTGTGCGTGCGTGGGTGCGTGCGTGCGTGCGTGTGTGTGTGTGTGTGTGTGTGTGCGTGCATGCGTGCGTGTGTGTGTGTGTGTGTGTGTGTGTGTGTGTGTTCATTAAACGATTGAGTACCTAATATCCTTTTATTCTGTGACAATCACACGGCAAAAATATAAACCGTCAATCGCCTTGACATATCGCAGAGAGAAATGTTCCTAAGTGGCAAAAATGATCAATTACATATTGGTTTACGAAGATACATTTAAATTGAATATTTTCAAGGATAACACTCATTCGATTGTTCGAATGTTTGTCTGAATTTGGAGTCGGAATTCAGAGTACGTATTAAAGAAGGCCAGATAGTATTATGCGTAATATTATATTAACAAACATATGCAAATTGTGATTCTATGTTTAATGTATTTGACGAGGAAATACACGGCAGGTTCTGATATTTCAATGAATTTTGGAATATATTCTGCGAAAAAAACATAAAATATTTGTTGCGAGTATTTTCGCCTTTTGAATCTGTATCAAATACATTTAAGCAGTTTGTAAATATCACCGTTTTTGTAATTAACCTTTCGATACTCAACTTTTTTATAAATAAATTACTTTACTGATAAGAAAGTGTTTACAAAACATATAAGTTTGTTGAAATAACTTTGTTGATATTATTCGCTTTGCCTTATATTATAGGTGATCAATTACATCATGCTTGAAGACAGCTTAGTTGAAAATTTAAGACAGCTCAAGAAATACTAAGTCTTTACGTGTAATCTACATTCTGTAGTTATTTCCTCTGATGTACACAGAGTAAGTCAGATTGGCCTCGTTCCAAGTATGTACAAAGTCTGGTCGGCTGTGTACCACGCCGCAGCTCGTTTACCTTCGCGATCGGCAAGTGATTCGCGCGAGTGACTGGCGACACCGCGCGCACGTCGCGCCTCGAAGTAAAGATGGCGTGCACCGCGTTGTTATTAACAGTCAAATTCCGTATGTTTTTTGTGAATATAATACTTTTTGTTGACTTTATTATGTACATTTTTTGTATGTTTATATGTCTGAGTAACTCAAGGTCGCGTTGAAACGGGTTAAATGGCGCTTATTCTTGACATTGTGGCTTCTCGTCTTGAACACGTCAAGCATTTTTTTCTCATTTAGCTACGTCCGTTGTCTTCGATATCATTAAATGTGAAACGTTTATCTCGTTGTCATTACTTTAATAACATTGTGAATAAATATTTGATTCTACTACTTAAACACGCCGAGGTCGTCGAATATCAAACTTTACTGCACGAGTACATAATTGTTAATTGCATTTAACTGATTAAATTTAATTATTTCTCTTGACAAAATATGTCAGATATTGGCTGATAAGGGCGGCAGAACTCTCTGGATCTGGCGTGCGTGTATTAAGCGAGTGATGAAAGTGAAAGAAGCTATCGAGGTCTGTAAGAACAGAGATATTAGGAATCAGTGCTCACTGTACCCCTTTAGAGACCTACACGACATGACAGTTTAATAATATAAATAATTTAACCGTTTGTAATTTTAATGTTTTTGTACCGCACAATCAGTAGGGAATGGCGACGAACGTTAGTTGTTTGCTAACATTTTCACTTCAAAACTCATTAGTAGAAAATCTATTTACAATATATTACGCTCTAACCATAACCTGGGAGCGTCGCCGCTTCTCTGAATTGCGCATGCGTATTGATGCTGCCAGGGTTGGCAACTGTTCATTCATCTAAGTAAATACTTTGTTTGAAAAAATGCTTTCAATTGTCTCACAGATTATTTTCATGAGTTGAAGAACATTTTGAAATAAGGATAAAATTATTTTTTCTCGTTTTTCATATATTATTGCAAAGCTATTTTGAATATGCGTGTTAGAGCGCGTTCCAGGCTTCAGTCAGGGTCCGTGGTTAGGGGAGAGATTCGTGGTTTTAAGTGGGCTGTGGAATGGAATTCCATAACACAAGAATGGTTATGTTCAGAATTTATTATACCGTTGCGCCGGGTCACATACGAGTTAGAAAAATTGCAAAATGATTAAGGTCTCAGGGAATAAATAAAATATAAAGCTTGAGACAACCCTGGCGCCAACGTGCTGCCAGCGCACGTGACTGCACGCGCTAATGGTTAAGGGAACTGTTGCCGTGGACAAAAAATGAGACCGATCCTGAACTCCCATACTTTTAGGACTTGAGAATTTAAACTTGACAGAGATCACAAAGGAATTTGATTAGAATTAAGCGGACAGCCAAATTTACGAGAGGAGAGCCATTTCCAACTGTGAACGAAAAGGGGTTTACCATATTAAAGAATTATTACGTGTTTTCGAAAAGTAAATATAACATATACAGTATACAGTACATACATATACAGTATACAGTACATACATATACAGTATACAGTACATACATATACAGTATACAGTATACAAAATATACAGTGTAAAAATGCATGGGGAGAAAATTGCGTAGCCAAGAGTTCTGTTCTTCGTATAGTTTTCTACAGCGTGTGAAGTTTGTCGCCTGACGCGACGCGGACGCGGTAGACTTTGGCATCATTAATATCTTTTCTTTTTACGAGATCTGTATCTAGTAATGAAAAGTTTTATCACTATGATGACGATAATTAAACGCTACGTAATGCTTAGTGGTATTGATAGTAAACAGACTGTGTCGCGAATAGTGAAAATGGCAGAGAAATCTGTAATATGCACTAATGTCATTGTATTGTGTAACGCGCTAACTGGATTAACTCACGCTATCTGTCCTGAGTGTTTGCCCGTTCGTTTGCTGCTCTCTTCATTTAAAAGAAATAGTTACAGTCAAATTAATATATTTTTTTAATATCGTCACGTCAGGTTCTTAGCAGGGTAGACAGAGTGCAGTGCTAAATATCTGTCTTTTCAGACCGGAGATACTTCTTCTACATCTGTCAGTCTCGTCATAGCGTTATTTCGGACACGTCCAACGTCCCCAACAGTATAAGTGATTAAAAAACATTATATAACGCCTTTTAAACATTCTATAACAATAACACACCGGCTCCGCGCCGAATTCCATTAATTTTAATGATTCGCGAGAACCGTGCCCGCGGTGTTATTTATACTTTTTATAACAAAACAGTTGTACGAAACATTTTTATTACCTTCCATTGTGGGTGCGGGGATTGCTCAGACACACTTGGCTTGTTAGAGGTGAATACGAACTATAGTAACAGATATACATATATAATATAAGATGATAATAAAATTACATCGTATTAATTTGTAACATACCTACTGGTGCTTTATTTGAAACGAATTGATATAACTGTACTAAAAGTAATAATAATACGTAAAAAAAGGCTATTTAATGAATTAATTTTAAATAAGGGACACATTACATTTCAAGAAATGTGATGGATATTTTACTGCCTAGATACATTTGTAACGGCCACGCCGTGCAAATGTGGGTAGTCCCTCGATTGTACTGTGACAATGCATTGCAGTGAGCGAAGGTATGACGAATTCAGAACATCGATAGAATATATAATACGAACGATAACTCGACAACAGACGTGCATGCTGAGGTGTGCGATGATTTGTGGAAATGTACGCTCTTAAGACACTTTTGACCCGTTGCTGCAGTGGTTAGCGAACGTCACTAATGAGCCGGGGGTGTTAGGTTCGATATCCACCTAGGACACATTTGCGCTATAAGCACAAGTGTTTGTTCTGTGTCTATAAATCATGTAAATATAATTAAATATGTTTAGATTATGCAGGCTATTAACTGTATGGTTACCATAAAACATTCTTTGCTTACTTAGGGATCAGATGACCGTGTTCAGATATGTCCCAAAATGTTTAATATTTGGGGCATTTGTTGAATATATCTGCGGAAAAAAGACGAAGTACAGTAGCTTGAATTTTCTACTAAATAAGAGTTTATACATATTCCATATATGTATACTTTATTATACATCGGCTAGAAATGTAGTCATAATACAGCTACAGCTTCATGAATGTAGACAGGGTGGACCCAACCATTATAATATATAGCTGACGGAAGTTAGTAATACATTAACTCTTTACTCAGACTTCGACTGGCGGCCTAATGATGAGTGAATCGAATGAAATATGACTAAATGCAGGTGCCAGTGTTGTGTCCTGTCGTTACGCCGCTAGAATAACAATGCGTCGATGATTGTCGTACTGTCGTGACTCACAGTTATTACACGTAAGGCGACACATTCGACAAATATGTTGCGTATTGTTGCCGCTTCCGGAGTAATTAGCAATAAATTAAAAAATTATATCATTTCGTAGCTTCATTTGCGATTCCGTTTGTGTTGCGCTAATTGACCATAGAGTCACGTACGTAATGTCTAATCGAATGTCTACGGTTTGTCTTCATTTCCATAAATAAAAAAAATATATACTTATTGCCAATTTTAATGGCTTTTAAATTATTAGAATAGTACTTACAAGTTTACTCAATAATTAGACATAGTGTACGTGTGAGAAGACAGAGGTGAATGCAGAAGGACCTATGTCAGGACTAAGTATAAGGATAGAGATACTTTGCAGTTGATGAATTTGCCTACCATGTAAGGGACCGGGCGTGATATAATAATAACGTAACATCACACCTGTAATCTCCCAAGAGTTAGGCAGATAAACATAGCACACTCACATTTTCTTAGTTTTCCGTAGATTTTGCAAAATAAAAAAAAATGACAATTCTAATTCTTTTCGATTATATCTGCTTTAGCCAATTCGTATTCAACTATTAATTTTCTTTACAATGATTATTCATATGAACAGAAATCAATAAACTATAAAACGATGTTTATAATCGCTCAGCAAGATGTTCCTCAGTTCCTATTAGTATGTATCAGTTGTTGTTGTATGTTCCTATTAGTATATATCAGAATTAATCATATAAGCCTATAATATGTACAAAAGTAGTCTTGCTACGTATCAAAGTAGATATCTGATTGTGCAAGGTACATTTTCTTTAACGATTTATTTAGTTGTGTTGTCTTTCTGATTTAATTAATTGTCTTTACTGGTTATTATGGATTTTTATATGTTCATGTTTGTTCAGAGAATATGGTAGGAATAGAAACGGATTTTTCTTATTTCTTTCAGAAAATTTTCTGTTGAAATTTTGTTGTAATAAAAAGAATATTGATCAAATTTTATCAATATAGCTAAGTTTATCCTTGCACCTTCATAGCCAGTGACAATGAATATGTACATTTGTTAAAAAAATATTGAAGCTTATTGTTTTCGTGCAAATCAAAAATTAATATTTCAAAAATCTGACGTGATAAACATCTAATGCATGTTTGTTGCCGTAGCACTAAAATTTTATCTACTACTATTTTTACATATCCGAGTATATGTCCATGCCAAAAGCCAGTACGCTAAAGCTAAAGTTTTAACAAGAACATAACTTACTATACATATCGTATAGTACGAACATAGTAAGAACATAACTTACTATACATATCGTATAGTACGAACATAGTAAGAACATGACTTACTATACCTACATATCGTATAGTAAGTTATGTTATATCGATAAATATCATTAATGGTACTGGTATTATTATGTACTGTTATTCTTATGTACTGCCTCGTTGGTCGTGTTGGTTGCGAGTGCGACTGCCGAACGGGAGGTCCCGGGTTCGATTCCCGGGTCGGAC
>DWFO01001113.1:0-16889 GCA_018246595.1 Mimoniades nurscia nurscia | reverse complement strand
ACATTCCCACGTTTCACCAGTTACTTTAAGTCCCACGATGCAATAGGTGGTGAGCCTATTGCCATATACCGGGCACTTATGGCACGTATGGCAATATGCTCACCACCTATTCCATAGTGGGACGTAAAGGTAACTGGTGAAACGTAGGAGTATTCTACATTCCTCTGCCTACCTCTTCCGTGAACACAGGCGTGGTATTACGTTACATTCAACATGAAATGATACTGGACGAAAATCAAATGCCGTGCAGCCGTCCAACAGCTACCGCGTTCTTAAACTAAAAGATGCAACAGGTGGCTCTGATCGGTCACTAATTACGACGGTTACAAACAACCGGTTATAATAATTAGCGATGGGCGGTGAGGGCGGGGCGAGGCGTCCCGCGTGTTAAGGCGTGGTCGGTTTTCGGCGATGGCAATTCATGTTTAATTTAACACGCGATCGAGTGTCGCGAGTGCGTGTTTTAACTTTTTTGAACACGAAGCTTTATGAAATTTCCCCGCATTTTTCCACCGTCACCGCTGGAGTGCGAACGTGTATAGCACTGTCCCGAAAACAGACATCTCGATACCGCTCGAAAACAATTTTAAAGTTAATATGAAATAGATGTTGTAACATCGAATTATTACCTATGTGAAACAATATGTCAATTAAAGAAATGTTCCAGAAATAAAGTTTAATTATATCAAGCAGATGAACTATAAGGCAAATATTTATATATATATTTAATAAAATGTAAGTGAATTCAATACGTTCTACGGAGTTCCTATGAACTTTCTCTTTCCGTATCAGGTTTGTTACAGGAATAGTGTTGTTGAAAAATATTCTCTCATAAAACAGCAAATTTTATATAAACAGAAACGAGAATATTATTCTTCCACAACAACTATTGTAATCGTATTATGTTTTAGAACATTCCAATTTATCATCGTCATCCTATATAGAGACACTTCATCACCAACAACTTCATCGTTCGACCGTTGGATCTCCGCTTGAAATAAGGAGGAGAAAGGCCGTAGTCTGTCACGCTAAGCCTAGCTTGGCAGACAAGGTACTTAGGGAGATGCAAATAAGAATTTTACCTCTACGCTGTTCACCAGAAAGCTTATTATGGTAAAAAGGAGTCATCTTTGTACGAATAAATGCTCAATTAGCTTGCGATGCGCGTGCGCACATCGTGCTCGGGCACCGCGCGTGACCGACATTAGTCGCCGGCTATAGTCCGAAGCCTCACTAAGATTACTTTTCTGTGTGAAAACAGAATGAAGTCATGTTCTAACCTAAACAGCTATTCCAAGCCGCAATTAGTTTTCAATGCGAACGCGCATTTCTGGCGCGTGACTGACATTCGTTTCTGTCTGTTTTTTTGTTTATTTGTGCTGTTCTATCGTTAAAAATACATTTACAAACAACAACCGTTTGTATACGTAACGCAAAACACTTAAATAGATGTGTTATATTTATAATTATGTTCCCAGTAGAATTATGTACCTACTACTAAATCAGCATATAAATTTAAATTAATTGAGTTTTTATTTATTGATAATTTGAAATTAAAATGAAAGCTTTTTGTAAGGAAAATGTTCGACAGAATAATTCAACAAAATATGTAAGTTACTTACTCGTACAATGCCTATAGTAACTAGATAACTCAATATGGATATTAAATTTTCTCTAAAAATCTTTCATTTTAAATTTAACTATATTTTACCTAAATGACAATTAACAAATTTAGATTTATAAAACTCACAATCTTTACAATACGAATCGTTCAAATAAAAGTTACATACCTATTGGAACTAATAAAGCATAAACTAATCAACTATAAAGGAGATGAGGTGGCAATATAATAATAAAACGAAAATTTATTTAACATACAACATACATACATATAAAAAAACCTAACTGTATCCTGTATTCTGTAATCCCCGAAGAGGTAGTCACAGGAGTGTTCCTTTCTCTGACTCCCAGGTTTCATCTGTTACGTTAAACATACATACATATATTATGTTACGTTCACGCCAGGTCCATTACGGGGTAAGCAGAGAGCACCGATTGTCAAATATCTCTATAGCCCAAGACGTGCCATGATTTAAACGTTGCTATAAAAATTTGTGCAACTCCAGTAACAGCCGAATATTTTACAAAATAAGCGATCCCACGTCGGCGCACAACACAGGTAACATCCTAATTGACTTGCAGCGCCCGCCTCCGAACTTTTTGTAACGACCACCTTTCGTGGTGACGCCGTGAGTTTATTGCCTACGTGACAAGTTCTTTGATGATCCTTAAGCGAGATGCAACTTGTACTGTAAGTAGACATTGCCCTATGAATGAACAAAGTCCGAGGTGTGCACTCGCTTTCCGACGCTGTCGAGTTGATTGGAATTTTTCGTTGTCGCATTGTGTAAAGCCTTGTAAGAAGTTGGCATCGAAATAACGTCTTTTCGAAAAACACAACTCTCTATATAGAAATGTTGGCGAGATTTATGTCGACCTTGCTTCAATATTGATTATAATAACACTTACAATAACATTAAAATATCGTTACGTAAAGGAAACAAAACGAGAATGTGAGAATATATAAATCATAATTTTGTATAGAATATTGTGAAATAGTTTATTGTTAATACTTTCGTGAGTCTTTACACACATTATTACATATGAAAACAGTTTAAATCACGTATGTTTTTTTGGAATATTTTTCACATAATTACATATATATCATTTACATATGAAAAAAACCCGGCATAATACTGATATAATAATGACTTCTAACAGAACGTAGTCCCAGATATGAATTACGACATTTCAAACATTAATATGTATATGTCCGTGTGTATTTTAGTTATTCAAATTCTAGTGCTAAATATCAGCATCAACTTACTCGTAGTACGCTGTCGCGAACATTACGCTACCTTAAAACCGACTATTTTCAAGACTGTAAGGCCCTGCTTATAAATTAGCAAATCCAGGCCACTGCCAATTTATATTTATCGCAATAACAGTTTAATTCGTGGCACAACCTGCCGGGCGCTTTATCTTATCAAAGCTTTGTCAGGTAGCTGTAATATACATAGTTTATTAGATCGATTAAACTTGGAAGCGAGTTACCAATTTCGAGCTTAAATAAATTCGCGGTAGAATCGATTTATTCGACAATTATTTCCACGATATGCAGACGTCGGATATTTGCGACTCAGAACGAATAAGTATGAAGATTTCGATAGAAAAAAAAACAAAATCAACGATATATAGATACGAGTTGCGATTAAAATCATTAACATGAATAATTATTCACAGAAGCCGCACATGCTAATTGAATTTGAATATTTTAATATTAAAGACTAGGTATTTGACAGTTACTCAATCTAAATACATGCTTTACCGCGTGTAACATACATATATACATACAGATGTATGTATATTTTTTCATTGCCGATAATGTTTGTACTGTTTGAATCATCTTTACATAATACATAATAAGATATTAGTAACTTTCTTATTTTAGAGTTCCATTCAAGAACATCAGTCTGCTTAGATGATTCGATGAAAGCCCGGGCGGAAGACTAGTCTATAAATAAAGTATAATGTGTGATCGAATCTTCTAAGAATGTTTTTGCTTCCTTTACTGAGACAGCAACCGGTATCTCAAGATTCACATACCACTCGCTCGATATAAATTGCTGAAGTTTTTAGAGCACAGCGCTTTTTGCCGCTCCCATCGAGGCACATATTACTAACTCATATTTATCAACATGTCCGTTCTGTTTATTACATACACCCCACACATACAATATGACAGACAGAATACCAGCTTAATAATCTTAAATGATTAATAGAGTATTGGTGTAAAATGAGAAAGGGCATGCTCCCATGGCTCGTTCGTGTTGAAATAATGGCGGATAAAAGAATGTCAAAACAATTATATTTACAATGCTAATGATAAGGATTCTGATGCCGAGGGAAAGCAAGATTCCACATAGTTTTACGAAATATTTAACGTATTGGGTCAAAGAGTCAGAAGTCTTTCCTAAACCGGCGTAACTGTATGAAGGAAAGAAGATTGTAGGAGAAGCCGTCAGGTATGTGTAGGTCTGCCTACCCTTTAAGGGATGCTACATTCTTCTGCCTACTTCCTCGGGAATTACAGACGTGATGTTACATTTTTGTTTTAAAATAAATATTTAAAGTGTTCTTGGTTAAGAATATATCAAGTGAAGCAACACCAGTTAGTCATTTCATGGGCACGTTCAAATTTTTGAAAACACGCAGGTATTTGATAAACGTCACTCGGTACGTATTTTGTTTTCACACTTGCACATAGAAAATGTCAATTTATTGTCGACTTACGGGCAAGCTGAAAAATATCGCCCGATATGGTAATTCTTCCAATCCGCCCTTGCGAGGCGACATCCATACATCGTAATGAACATATATATATATACATATTTAATTATGCGCTGACATATAATACATGATAAATGTCATAGCCTAAAGATGTATACTTATTAGCTAACAAGAATAATTTACGTCAGTGTGAAAGCTTTAATGAGATCTGTCGCTGAGACAAGGGCTATAAACGTACTCATTAGACGGACTTCTACACTAAGTTAACGTCAGCAAATAATTATCTTATCCGTCCACCGCTATGCGATCCGTATCGCGTATAATTCCTTATAGCACACAAACTACTTTGTATTTATATTGTGCATATATCTATGTACATGTATATGTTACAAACACATGGTATTGTATTACAGAGACTTCGAAGTGTGAATATTGTTAGACTTATAAACTTTAGTCTCTGCTAACAGCATAAGCGCTATTATCCAGCGGTACTTGCGTAGTTTGGTTTAGTAAGCTAATTTTGGTGATAACAAACGCTAAATCACAGTTCGTTCTAAACTGATCCCCATATTATGTAGCTTTGCACCTACGCTACGACTCATGTTAGGTAGGTTTTAGAACGATTGCTGATCAGATATGTCTATCAGTTACAATGCTTAGATGATACCAGGTGATCAGCAAGGTCACCGGCAACTTCTTTAGTGAGTAATATATTGTTGTCGCTTTCTTTATATTAGTCACCCTCTTCGTGCACGCAACGCGTTTACGAAGTTTGCAGACCCTGTCAGCCAGTGTCTGACTTATTTAAAGGGCAAGACAGGTACGTTTTGGTATCCTTATCTTACCGTTATAATTAAATTGAAAAAAAAAAACCATCTTTTTAGTATGTTTTTTAATCCATTTGTCGTCATTGAGTAGGAAATATAATATATTAATAGTAGAATACTTGACTGCCTCGTTGGTCGTGTTGGTTGCGAGTGCGACTGCCGATCGGGAGGTCCCGGGTTCGATTCCCGGGTCGAACGCTACAAAAAATTTCTAATTTGGATTTTCTAGTAGTGGTTCGGAGTGTGGATATGTGCCCGATGCATGGCAATAGGCTCAATAAATAAACCAGAACAGAATGGCTCCCATTCCAAACCATCGTTGACAAAAGAGCATTTGAAGTCATAAACTCCAGTTGCTTAACTATGTAGTTTTAGTCGTAAAGTGAAATCGCGCTTCCTTATCACCGATTTCCGAACGAGACGTAAATTTTCATTTTACAGCACCATCCTTTGCAAATAACAGTTCGGTTAGCACCCCTTCCTACGCTAGTAAAATCGTAAATGAACTAAATTTCGCTGTTATTACGATGTTACAATGTTAAGCGAATTGTTCTGTTTATATTGCAATATCAAAGATTATTTAACTAGAATACTATAACTTAATTTAAACATAAGAATATTTATATGTACTTTATATCATTTACCAGGAGGGAATAGAGTCTATAGTGGTAGGTACGTACGTACGCACCGGGTGATGCGTGGGAGTATACTACAGGTATCTGTCTACCCCTTCAGGGAAAATACAGGCGTGAAATAATGATAAAAATTATTATAAGAGCGTTATAATCCAAAAAAAAGCTATTTTCCTTAATATAATGTGTTAAATTTCACGTGAAAAGATCCCATTCATGTTCATTGGACAGCCGTAAATCAAATTTGGAGCACGACGCGGCCTATTGTCCGCTAATATTTCCTGTACTGTATTATGTTCGCGCGTGCTCTGGCGACAATGCTGATGATTAATGATGTCCCAGATATTGAAACTCATAGTGCTAAGCATAATGAGAAAACAAAGCAGACAACAAGCACCGATGACTAATGTATGTAGATGCGACTCTGGCAGCGGTAACCACTTACCATCAGTTAGACGTCTGCCAGTTCACCATGCCTTTCAATGTAACGTAACATCACCTGTATAATCACAGTAGATAGGTATGCTGAAGAGTGCAGCACACTCCCATGTTTCAACAGTTACATTTACGTCCCCCTATAGAAAAGGTGGTGAGACTATTGCCATACACCGGGCAGAAATTCAGGTATCGAACCACTACTAGAAATTTTAATTAGAAATACTAGTTAGACAAATCCCATAGTGCCGATTACGCTGCATAGTATACTTTTAAAGGATAATTCATTAAAACGACAAACAACGGATTCGAAAAAAAAACGCTGGCAATATAAGATTTTTTCCGCAGCTCGTCTTTGTTGGCGACAGTTACAGCAATTCGCACTTACACAGATATAACACAATGAGCACTAAAGCGTACGAATAACGGAGAACTAGAGTCCGTTGTGCAGTCGCGAATAAAAAAAAATAAAAGCAGAGTTGTACCACTCTATGTACTCATCCGTAAAGAGCTCTCCGACGGAGCTGTTTCTTACCTCATTTTTAATTTAAAACTCCGCCATATCCCGTCCGCACTCACCCCTATAATTTACTTCAACCCTCTATATTACTATTAACTTTGTATGTGCTTAAGTAGCCACTGCCATATAATTTATTATTTTATGTAATGAAATTTTGCCATTGTACTTTTCATGGCAGACTTTTAGAATTATGAAATTATGTTGGTCTAAGATGATGCATAAGCGATATCTAGACAATTATCTAGCTAACAATACTTGTAAGGTCGTATTTTATATGGTTTTGCTGTTTTTTAAATCGGTTATTAGATATAATATTATTAGATATTCGGTGTAGAAATAGGTGTCTAAATGAGAATGGCATAGTGATAATAAAACGTAACATCACGCCTGTAATCCCCGAAGAGGCAGACGAAGGAATGTAGTACGTTCCAACCTATCACTGGTATAAAATGGTGGTGAATCATGGAAGTCTCCTGCACCCTTCTGGCTATCCCCTCGGGGAAATACAGCTGTGAATTAAGAAATACCAAAGACATGGCATTATTCGTATTATTTAACATATTACTCGCAACGGACAAACACTTTTAACGTCGGGGCGTATCCAAAAATTAGTTTGCCGTTTCTCTCATTAAGCCGTCACAATGAGGTTACGTCGAAACAGCCGCACGCACCCTGTCGTTCGCAAACAAAAGCCCTTAGACTTTTCCTGGTTACTTTGAAGCGACGAACAAAACGCGTAGAGCGTAAAATCACCTTTTATCTACATTTCGAAGGATCGAGCGAAATATTGCAACACAGCCCAAGTCCCGGCTGCACAAGTTGTAAATGTGAACGGACTTATATTTGTTTCACATTTACTTGCAAGAATCATTTATTACGTGTAATATTAACAAAGTAATATTCAAAACACTGGCACGAAATTTAAACAATATGCCGCTATGTAGCACTAGTGGTCTCCTAACATTATAAAACATCTCACAATAATTTAATAAAGTTTCACAAATGTTATTTAAGAACAATATCGATGTACGCTGGCAATGACGTCACATTAGTTGTTACGCAAAATATTATAATACAATAAGAAGTACGCCGAGTCTGTCTGGATACAGATATGTAGCACTCTATGCTCTCTACCCACCTCATAAAGCACTCGGGGTGATGATATAATAATAATAATAATAAAAAATAAAACATGACAAAAAAGACCTCAAGAGGGCATATATAAAAAATTGCAACTTCACAGGTAAGATCCTTCCGCCAGAAACGAAAAAAAAGTCTCAAAATTGTTTATTATATATATTCTATGTCGCTCCTTTGAAAAGCTCTAAAGGGTTACGCAGCAACAGTATAAAATATGACTGTCATTATATTTTAAATTGCCCTGGAATTTCTTTAAAAGGGCGAGTCGCTTAAAGCGGCAGCCGGCTAGTCCTATAGCGCACCTCCTAACTTCCGTTTTAGATTTCTTTACATTAATCAATTATAATCTATTTTTACAATCAGCGATTTATTTACAACACATCACATCATCAACCAATCACAGTCTACTGCTCTGGACATACACCTGCCCTGACGGGCTTTTACCCATAGTCTCCACGTTGCGAGTGTGGATTGGAGATCAAACTTATTAATTGCAGTTTAATTAACATACGAGTAGGTCCATAATATATTTTTAAAATTGAATCAACCATTTTCATAACACTTACAATGTTTCTTATATTGCCCATAAAGTTAAAATTTCCTCGGGAACTCTAACGTTTTGTTCATATCTTATTGGATTGAATATACAAATAAAATAACGTATAATTCAAGAAAGAATAGGTTATCTTACTAACTTACACATTGAATTTAGAGAATATGTCCTGGAAAAAAAGTATTGAAATAAACATATGTATTTAAAAGCGTCATGGTCAAATAAAATTCTTAAATGCTTATCAATGAGTAAAATAATTTATTAAATAAATTTTACACTTATTTAATCGTCATAATCTGCCCACCTCTTTTGGGGATTACATGCGTGATATTGCGTTAAATTGGCGTACTAAGAAATAATTTATAACTACATATCATATGATATACTTAGATTGTAAAATATTAAAGAGACGCATCACAATCATAGGTAATACACAATATGACCATGAATTTAATAGCACTTCACTGATGTCACGACACAAAACAAAACCATCACTCACGTTATTGAATGTCACCATTAACAAATGAACAGTGATGGAAAATTTCCGAGACGTGGCCCTTTGTGGCGACAGTGCCGAGTGCGAGAAGCGAAAACATGCCGCCACCCGCCGTCCGCGTCAATAATTTCCTCCACGAAAAAAAAGATACAAACGTAGATTTCGGTTCCAAAATATGTATTGCCACTGAATTATTGTGTGGCATAAACAGAGTGCCGGTTGTCGACCATATAAAACCAATCAACGTTGCGCTATCCGTCGTATTCTCCCTAACATTGAACTTGACTATTGCTTATTTAACGTATTCGTATTTACAATTCGACAAAAACATTTTTGGAATAAAGATGATCAAATTGTTTCAGTACTGCTTGTGTGCGTCACTGGCATTCGTTTTACGGAAACGATTAAGCGACTTCTACGCGGAGCTCAATGCTTTCGACGTGGAAACGGGTTACAGTCGGATACACAAAGGAACGATGAAGAATATTCTTCAAATGTTTCTAATTATCGGCTTTGTTATCATTTTCGTTACTATGTTGTATATGCACGATGTTATTAAGGTACAAAATTTGTATCTAACAATAATACTGCTCATACATGTGGTAGAGCTTCATTTTTTTGGGCACTTGATCGGTCTTCTCGTTCCGCGGATTCAGTATATTAGACGCCTGATGAAAGCGTTTTTCGATGATCGTTGTTGTGTGACGACTGTGGAAAATGAATTGTCAAGTGATAGAGAAAACTCGACGATTGATATGAAGAAGCTGATGGCGTTTTACCACAAAATTATTATAGCGTTTGATTTGCTCAATGGGGCGATTAAATGGCAGGTAAACTTTGGGACGCGTAGGGATAAGACTTAATGAGCACTTTCTTTGAAAACTTGCTACTTAGATAGCTATATTTGATAGTCTACTATATTCAGCTGATAGCCCTATTTCTACTTCTGCTGGAAAATACGAAAAATAACTGAAACGTAAATGAAGTTTGCTAATGTGTTGATACATATTAAATGTATTGCTGATGGCTTTCTGACTACCGTATATTCTGGTAGAGGATGCTATCAAATGAATGCTTTGCGCCCTTTGTAATCTATCTGTGAGTAAGCAATAAAGAATAAATACTTACATAAGTTTGTCAGGATAGTAAGAAATTAATATCCTGAATCTTTGCCTATCCTTAAAGAAAATAGGTATGACAGGGTTTATGTATCTATAAAGAAAAATAAAGTAGTAAACAATTACTATAATTACAGATGTGCCCTTTTCCTTCCAGATGTTGATTATTTTCATTGCGTGCTTCTTTACGTCTCTCAGCGTATCCTATGATGTTACCCTCCAGTACATTCGTGGTAATGTGAGTATAGATGAAGACATAATTTAGATGTGACATGTTACATTACAAGGTAAGGAAAAACCTTGACATCACGCCTGTAATCTCCGAAGAGGTAGCCAGAGCAGTGTAATTAGCGTTTAATATAGCGCATAAAATATATAGCGACAGTGCGAGTAGAAAAGTACTATAGATGGAAATTATCATAACTGAGCGTGATATATTTTCGCAGTATTCGTCCATGGAACTGCTGGCGCAAATCACGCTAGCTACATTCGAGGCGGTGCCCATTTTCGCGCCATGCAGAGCTGTGGACGCGCTGCACGGCAAAGTGCGCTGCCTTAGGGAGCTGTTGAGTTCCACGCTGTACGAAAATAAAATAGGTAATACGTAATACTTTTCATACATAATTGAACTTACTAAAATACAATTTCAAATGTTGATAGACGCGGACACCGATGGAAGCCAAGACTCGTCAAATAGTTCAAAGTGATAAGCGTGCGCTTATAGAGAGAGTGATAATTATAGAAGAAGTACATCAAGTCTGAAAGGATATAGATATTTGGCACTTGTGATCTCTGCCTGCCCCATAAGGGACATGGCAATATGATAATAATAAACCTTTGACGTGCCAATCACTTTGTCTGTTAGATAAATTTATAACTAACAAAAAAAGAAGTTAACCCTTGTTCAACTGCAAAACCATTTTTGCTGCATTCATTTTCACATGAAGAATGCTTGTAGTATCGTTTCAATTTGAAAGTTATGGTTTGATACGGCTACCTTAATACAAGGCACACCTTTATCCTCTGAGATATATCACTGTTCGTGACCGTGGTTAGGTAAATTTAATTATTTCAGATTGTCATAACTACATATATTTGGGTGTAACCGACGACCTCTTAATATCATTTGCCGCGTGTATACCTACATAAATATCAAATAGCCAGTACTTACGACTGTAACATCAAAACAGATTTCTGTACGATGTATATCATAATCATATTAACATAACATTGTATAATTTTAGAGCAACGTTTTAAACAAAAATTGTGGTTGAATACATGCATGACCAATGTAGGCACCTGTGTTATAAATACTGTGTACATACTTATTTTTAAGGGTAACTTGAAATATTAACGCATAAATATTAGTGGGATGGTCGAGTGGTTAATTGATCCGTCCGCTGAGGTGGGGGTCGTGGGTTTGACCCACCCAGACGAACATTTGTGCGACGAGCAGAAGTATAAGTACTTTCTCTATCTGGGTGTAAAAAGTATCTGTAATGTATATAGTTACATATGTATATAATTATTATGTATATAATTATATACATATGTATATCATTATATATGTATATAGCCATATATATTTATATTTTTTTGACGCAACTTAATTTATTTACTTTTATTACGAACATTTATTTTCTATACTACTTAGTTTATATATTACAATAAACAATTCAATACAAAAAACATATAAAAATAAACTTTATCTAAAATGTCCTTGTAAGACATGGTTTCCAAACCAACATTTATGTAGTTATACATGTATGTAGGTTATAAGCAGTCTGGTCATAATGTAGGTTCTTTTTAAGCCTATTTTGAGAGCAAATGGCCGTGTATGGAGATATCCCAAGGTATTATTATAATTGTTCCTGGAGTCCTTTAAATTTGAAGGGCTAAATTGACCAGGTGACTTTTGTTTCAGAGAAATCGAGTCGGCCGGTGTCTCAAGCTCTGCTGGCGTTGATGGAGGCCCGCGACCTGTCGTACTCTCTTTTACGCATATTTGATATCGACGTGTCATTCCCTTTCAAGTTCTTGGGGCTGCTCGTTACCTACCTCATCATACTGCTGCAGTTCGAGAAAGTGATCAATAATGACCGACGAGTCGTTTAAATGTTGACATTAATATATAGTTCCGACTGTCATTTATTTTAGGGTACAGCCTCTAACATTTTTTTAGGCAGAAAACTCTAAGTTATTCTTATAATTACGACTACCTTGTCGGTTTTATGCTTCTGTCTATGTCCTATTTGGAGAAGTACAGCTTTATATCATGTTATGTTTCATCATTACTTATTGTGATCACTTGGCATCAGGTGTCCGAAATTCATAGACCGTCAGTTACGAGGCAACTATTGTTATATGCGCCCGTACTAAGATATATTAATTGCGCTAATGATACTAGCAGTTTATGTTTCTAGTGCTGTCTGTCACCAGACACCATTAACAACTTATACTAAATTTATTGTTTATAGTGTAAGTACTAATACACACTAAATTTGATTTCTTGATATTCGCTATCCATTCCTGGCGTTTCTGGACGAGATCTCTATAGGCATAAGTAGTGCCCTTGTACATATCTTGTCATTTATGTGTTTCGGAAACTTTTGCACTGTGTTGGAAAATAAAAATAAATGAATAAAACAACAGAGTTACAGACTGACAGTTCTACTCCTAGTCCTGTTTGAGGTCGATAGCAACAGCAACAGCGGCAGAGAACACTTGTGACCGCTGCGTTCCCGTTTGCTGATCTCTTCGCTTAAAAAATTCCTTTTCTGTTACATGTTAGGATTTGAAATATATAAAAATATTACTTGATTTTAAAATGAATATCAACCTACTGCAGTGTACTGATAGGCATTGGCTTCCTTGAGAAGTTATGCCCCTATTTATGTTGGGATTTGCAGTGCACAGTTTCTCACACCGCCTACGCCGCTGCCCATAGGCGGGCAGGGCATTAAGCTGAGCCTAGACAGAACGCGCCATACCGCGATCTGCCAGCGCCGCGTTTAGTCGCGTCTTACGACACCATGTCCGCACCAGCACGGAGTCGTGCAATATACCTTACCTTAATGTACCTTAAATGTATTATTTTTCATTTTGTCCATTGATATACAATAAAGAATATTGTATTGTATTGTATAAACTTACTCCGCCCCGACACCGATTTACTGTAAAATAGTGATACATAAATATTAGTAAATTGATCACATGTCACATACAAAGCTATAAATATATGACGTATATTGCACAGTAATAATGCATGATTTACATTTACGACGGGACGGGCAACGGCCCGCCCGCTTTGCTTCATGTAAATGAAAGGTTTGTTCTTTTATCCGAAATGTATTTAATGGTACAATTCCGTAATTAAACGATTACCTGTGGAACGAGTCATTTAATAATTTAAAAAATCCTGATTTTAATTTTGTTGATTAAGTTTAAAGCACGACCTTTCGATTAAAAAAAGAATCATTGAAATCTGTTCGCCCAGATCGAAGTAATGAAGTAACAAACATAAAAAAATACAGACGAATTGAGTACCTCCTTCTTTTTGGAAGTCGGTTAAAAACGACTGCCTAGTTCTTGAATCGCTCATTAGTTTCATGCTTCCACTTCAAAACCTTTTGTAGATATGATGGTAACCATAATGAAAAGGATCTCCAAGGACATAATATATTGCATTGTATTCACTGTCGTACGACTACATATTTATGCAACTACCTATATATTTACAATATAAAGTAAGCGTCAATAATCACGACACGGCATAGACTGAGGATGGGCCCTTTTTGATGGTGAAAATCATTTGTTTAATAAACATACATACCTACATAGTTTACGAAATTATTTACTGATGAAATAGGAAGTGACATACCTATACTGTTCTGTTCTCTTCTTTTTCTATCCCATTCTAGTGAATTTTAATTAATAAGTATTTGATATGTGTTGTTCTCAGTATGAACGCAGCCTTACATAACATCCTAGTCATAATTAAGTCCAGTGGCGCCATCTGTAACTCTGTTTATATGATGGATAGTTTCCAAATTGTTATTGCCTACGATGTTCTCGCTTATCACTGAACACATCGAGCGGTGAGGCGGAAAAATGGACGAAAAACCTTTTTAGCACAAATACACGTAAACACATAAATTTCGTACACCTAAATCATATTTATCCAGTCACGATGTCCAAGTTGTATATATGTATTAAGATTGAATATTATTAAACATTACCCGTTAGGATATAAATAAATAAACACTCATTTATACACACACAACAAGAGGGGACTGCGGGGCTGTGTAAACAATAGAAAGTTGGTATTTCCAAACTACGCCTCCGACAAACCTGAAATTTGGTAGGAATATATTTTTTTATACGTTGAGATGGGGGAGGAAGACCGAGAGGGGGAGAAGGAGAGGGGAGGCAACGGGGAGAGGGAGAGGAAGAGCGAGAGGGAGAGATTTTCAATCCCATTTGAAAGTAGAATTTTATAAAATGTGTTTATAGTTGACCTCAACGTATCAAAAATATATAATATTTAATAAATAATTTTTACATAATATACATTTCAGAATTTCAGACACAGCTAGTATAATTATAAAATATTGCCCGAGTGTAATATATCTCATATAGATATACTTTGCGCTTGCAACTAGAGCCAAATTGATATCAATATTGATAGGGTCAAAATGAGTTACGTTACATGCGGACCGGAAAACATCGTTTTAAACTCGATAAATGTTTTCAGAGATAAGTAAGCTATATAATTATTTGTTTTCACTTAACTGATGTTGGGTGTGAATGACCCCTATCTCGGGCATGAGAAATAACTGCTAGCTGTTACTTTGAAATTCTCGAAATCCTTCGATTCGATATTAACTGATATGTCTTAGAAAAATTGGTTGTTAGGTAATAGTTTACATAGTAAGGAAAACGTAGTTTTTGCTGTGACCTCCAGTTCATCAATAGACAATAATCGTTGTTGATAGCATTACATAAAATCTCAAAGAACCTAGTACATCACGTTCAGGGCCAGCACCACGTGTCAAACTGCGTTAAGTTTCGAACGTGACTGGGCTACGTTTTGTTTCCATTGCGCTTTTATTTGGAGAAATAACCGCTGGTCTGAATAAAGGTCAATCGAGGAATTTGTTATCAATGTAATTTAAACAAAGGAAACATTCCGCTTAGAACTGGAAGTGTGCGAATGTTTATTTAGTGGCGAATGAGTCTCAGAAGTATTTTTTTCGAGCATTGAGAAAGTTGAAACTTCACATATTAAAATCACATGTCATGAATATTGTATTTCTACTTTGTAATATTATCTTGTGTTATGTTAAAATAATGTCGGGGCAGTTACACAACAATCATCCTAACGGGAATAAGATATTTTTGCAATTTAATAATAACGGATGGGGAGTCAGAAGTCACCGATATTGTCGTGTGGGGGGCAAATAATTAAATTAGAGTGGAAAAAGCATGAAATATTATAATTTGTAGGTTATTAGCATGCAGTTCTCTCTGTCTACCTCGCAAGAAATCTGATGTGACCATAATAATAGTACCTACAAAAGAAAGTTTTTTTTTTGGGAAATAAGGTTCAGTTTTGTATTTATCTAAATTCTGGTGACAAGGACATAACATGGACAGCTGATACGTGGGAGTACTACACTCCTCTGCCCAAAACCTTCCGTGAACCAGGCGTTATATTATGTTGTATCATCGGTAACATACTAAGGGTTTTTTAATGGTCCGCTCAATGATCAAACGCAGACAAACATTTAGAAAAAGCCGATGAATTTGGACAAGGAGATTGTTTGGGATGAAAGCGTCAATATTTGTTCAGGAGTTTCATTTGGTCTCGGAGGCGTTTTTTGAGTTCATTAAAACTCCTTAAGTAAACTGACGGAAGTTTATCTGTTGGAAGCAGGACACATATCTACATCATATATAAGTAATCATGTAAAAATAATAATATAAACGTAACAGAGAACATTTAATATATGTAGACAATTCAATTTTTATCTCTGAATTTGAGAAGTAAGAAATGATTCATCGTTTTGTCACAAATTTAAAGCCAGTGACATTTATCAACACGAAGACAAGTGTTTAAAACTGCTTTGTATAGTTATATCTACCTACAGATTTACAAACAACAATAGTGATAAATGACGTCTATTGAATTTATCTCGCAAAAGCCATACAAGTAATTGGAAATTTATGTAAAGGCTGTGGTCACTTGTAACATCAATTGTTTTTCAGGCTAGCGTGTACGCTTACGATATCCCGATTAATTCACCCGAGAATTTTTGTATTCGCCAGCGATACCTACCTCATTATTTGTACTTTTATTTCATACATAATCTTACTGGTTTTTTATTTCACATGGCATGAAATAATATCATTCCGGTATTGTGTAACTCATGGGGTAATAATATTCACCCGTCATTATACAATATTAATATTGTACAATATTCATTTGATATTTATATAATAATTATCTAATTTCAATGTAGGTAATACTGTATTTCATGATGTTTATCTTGTATTTTAATGTTCATCTTGTATTCGATAATGTTTACTTTATAATAGATTATGTTATGTTACAAATGATTATATACATGATAATAGTTCTGGCGATACATTGGACAACAGTCACCCCGGCCTTTCGCCATCATAGCAGGAGTATTGCATTAACTGTTACGTGTCATTGATTTACTTAAAATAATATAAAATATCAACATACTTAACTCTTTTTGAAGACAACGTATGAGGCTACTGTAAGATAATGGAATTCCAAGTCAAGTAATAGG
>DWFO01001112.1:0-16893 GCA_018246595.1 Mimoniades nurscia nurscia | reverse complement strand
CCGACCCGGGAATCGAACCCAGGACCTCCCGTTCGGCAGTCGCACTCGCAACCAACACGACCAACGAGGCAGTAATAGTTGGTGGTTGGTATAAATCAGGGTAACGGTCAGTTTAATCCCGTTCTACTGGAAATACTTTCCCACATTCGTATCCACATAAATATACACACATATCAACTACATTTAGACTTTGTGTTTTTTTTTATCGTGTAAACGTTCTTATGGGTATAAAATGACAGGAATGTGATGACGGACGAGTCCGTCCAGCTTGTGCCGGTACTTGAAGATGTAAAAGGTATAACATTCTTATGATGAGAACGAATAGTGCAAGTATAGGTCTAATTTTAGTTGCAAGTTATCGTGGATTAAATCCTTCCGAAACACCGTGTAGTATTGTGATTATCTTTCGTAGGTGTATATGTCTATTGCGAATTTACACACACAATCTTCGTTCTCTCTCAGTATAGCCAAGCGAGAACCAATAATGTGTGTATAGTTAATGGATATTAGATTGTAGTAGTAAGATTGTTACTTCGGATTTTCCCGTATGTGCTTTTGGAATTTGTTCATTAAGAAGTTTCAACAAAAATTGTTAACTGTGAAATAAATGAAAGATGTAAATACTGTAAAATATGTTGTGGTTATGAAGTTACAATGATAAAAAAATTACTGTTATTTTCGTTTCAAATCGTGAACATATTCCGAAGTCAAAATAGAAAACTTTTAAATAACGTACATAATTAAATCAGAAGGCATTATGTGATACATATTTATTTTTATTACAGAATTTTTACATCTTAGCACAAAATTGTACTTATTGTAACTGTATTATTAGCATGTAGGATAACGACTATTACAATAAACATATTAATATTGTGCTCAAAACGGGGGCGTTTCAAGAAGATCTATATGTTTTATTAGAAACACAAACTCGTTACGGCCATCTTGTTTGACTTGTCTAAATAAGGCAATGTCGCGACTGACACTCAATTAACGTTCGCCATATAAATATCCTGACGTGTACCAGTCTGCGCGCTAGTTTTGACCCGAGATTCTCAGTGCCATGGTAATTGCCAAAGACAGACACATATAACGGTATTATATAATTAAGAATGAATTGTTTAGTCTGTTCCGCGTTTTAGGGTAGATAATGCATGGTATAAATGTGTGCTGTAGAAAACATAATTTTGTTTTTACTATTAATTATTGCCTACATTAAATAACGGCGGCGCAGCGGGGTTGTAAGGATAGAGATGTTTGGCACTCAGTGCTCAATGCCTACCCCATAAAGGCCCTGGCGTGAAGATATGTCCGTATGTAAATTAAATAAATTTTAAGTACAGTGTCGGTTCCGATTTGCATGTATAGAAGAAAGACTTTTATATCATTTCTTCTTATATTTCGGACAGGTGTCGATAAATCTTTATGTTTAATTGACCTCTCATGATAATTGATAAAAAATGGAGTAATTAATTGGAAATTGAATCACAAGATAAATATCTGCATATTCTAAGCTGCAGTACATATTGATACTGTATTACTTATATGTCGATTATTTGATAGTTATTGTAATTTAAACACATACCTGTATGTGGTAACGAGATCAGTTGGTCCTTGAGTTTATTTGATGTTGAAAAGATGTGTAACATACACTGTTTACATACAACACGGATATTATAAGTCTGTATGGCCCTTAAGTGTGATAGAGATCAGTTAATGTGAGAATTTATTTATTTTTGATAAGACCATTTGAAGCTCATATTAGTTAACTGATTTGCTTCTTGCGGGGCCCATTATCACACCTTATCGCGTGGCATTACGAGGAAATCACACGAAATGGACGCAATTTGCGATAAATGTGTGATTTCTTTTTGTTATCAACAAGTCCTTCTTTTTTCAGTCGATCGCCAGATAGCGGCATCATCGGTTGTGATAGATACCTCATAGTCCCGTGTATAATATTGTTCACAAATTATCTTCATTTCAACGGATCCTCATCTTATCAGCGGCTATTGGTAAGATCTTGTAAGAGCGATTTGTTTTACTAGATATATCTATCGCTAACACTGCAAATAATTGTACAAAATACACGATTACGTGTATCTTTACGATCTATACAGAAATCGCTAGTATCGTTGAAATCTTTTCACTAACAATTCACTCCAGTACCTCCGTTCACTAGCTATTAATTCATTTCAAAGGATTTTTAAATTTAGAATAATCTCGCGCTACAAAACGAACCTTATAACGTTCAAAAATTAAAGCTAACGTCAATCGTATACCATCTGTTTGTTTGAGATTTATAAGATTTAATGATATTCATTTTATTTTATCGCAACCGATCTTAAAAATATATTTAAACAAATTTTTTGGTATTTCATATAAACGTTACGAACCTAAATTTTTAGCATACAATGTTCAAAATTTTAAATTGAATCACTGCGTTTGCTTTAAAGGATTACTTTAATATGACATTATCAGCAATAATTTTATTATATCACGCACTTGAATCTTATCTGCTACTCCTCGAACGGTTGTCTGAGGAAGTTAAGCATTGGCTTGAGAATTGATTAGGTAATTTAGTGTGTATGTATATTTGAGACCAATAAAATATAATCTTTTATGCGGTTTATTGTTAATAATATACATTTTGTAAACTAATAATCCTGTATTGGAGTTGGTAGGACATACAGATATACTAAATGTACAAAGATATGTACAAAATACCTTTGAAGACACAATTTAAAAATTTCTACATTTGAAATTTCGGAACGCCGGAGAGGTGAGATTTAAGGGGTTTTTGGAAATTTTAATCGGAAATAATAGAAAAACCGGCTAAGTTCCAAATGTAAATTAGGACAATAATTGTACAAGTTTAATAATAATAAAGATTTGAAGTCGCTAGCCTTAAAAATTTAAAATTACCGCAATGATATACAAATGTTATCTCGTGCGATAATTTAATCGTTACGATTTGGTCTATTATATCGATATTATCGTTGGGCCTTTCTGACGTATCTTATCTTAATACTTAATTAATATACCTGAACGTTACGACAACGGTATACAAATTGTATTGGTCGATCGGCAAGTTTAAACATCAAATTCGATTTATTTAAGCGTCATATATTCAGAGGTTTTCATGACATATCGTATATCAACACATGTAGTTATATGCTACATGTATATAAAAAGTGTCTGTCCAATTGTCTGTCTAATATTCACTTGATATGACCAGCAGGTGACTAGACCCATTTTTATGTAGATTTGTTTAATTTTTACGAATAACCTCATTACAGATTTATTTGACGAATAACCTCATTACAGATTTATTTGACGAATACATTGTGCATTACAGTAACATTAAATGAATATTGTAAAATAATCTTTTGTTGCTGCAAAAACATATTTTTTATTAACATTTCATTGTACATTTAATATTTATATTCCATTTCACTAACGTAGTTTGAAGTATTTAAATTTTATTGGGTTAATTTGAGTAAAACCGAACACTTTGTACAACTTGTGTAGGTACTTTACTAGAAAGCTTAAATAATTATATTATGGGATGTTTCAAATTGTTTACAAAATTACTATTAAGTATTTGACACACACATAAATACATATGAAATTGTGTATCCAAATTAAATAAAGTTGTGTATGCAATTAAATAAAGTAATAATGTAATAACTTTGAATTTACAAAAATAAAGAAATTTTGTTGTCATGTAATTTTTTAACAATATTGCTTTCGCTACATACTGTCGGTAGTAGAAAGTTAGGAAACTAAAAGGCATTTAGGAATTAACATGCTTGTATTTCCTCGAAGGGCTAGACAGCGGGATGTGTACACTACCATGATTCATCAGTTATATTGAACTTACGTCTCACCACGGTATATAGGGTGAGAATTTTTAGGCATACAGGAAATGTTATGAGTTATAACATTACGGGCATTAAAGGGTAGGTATAACAAGGGAAGCAAATACTTAACGCCAAGGCCACTAGGTTTTTTGAACAAATATATTGATATGTGTTTGAAGTATAAAAACAATAATGATGTACAATATTTCTTGGTTGACATGGAGGTGTATAAATAATATCTTATCTATTTTAATTATACTATTATTAACACGAATACTGTTTTAGCGTTTTGTGTTGATCATTATCAGGTGCGTGATATCTTTCAGTAGATATTGAAATTTGTAACACTCACTGAAGTGAATGTATTTTAATGTTCATTTGGGGACATTAAAATTTCGTCATTCAGGACGGATTTGTATCTATGTATTCACTCTGAATGTCTCTTTACTGTAACGGTGAAAAACTATATCGCGAGGAAAGCCTCACTCCATGGAGTTTCTTATAATATCCTCTATGGCGTTTGAAATCTGTCAATACGAATTTGCCGGGAATTTGAGTGTACCTACCACTTATTTAGGAAAAGATTCACGTCCAGTAGTAAAAGAATAAATTAACGAAGATATTTTTTATACATATGTAGCTTAACGTAATGCTAGCTCATGTTTAAATAAACCCGTTAAATTTGTTTTGGGCTAGCGCGGCAATTCATCAAATGAGTTGAATTCTTGGCTCGTGTACGCCTTTCTGATAGTGGCAACATGTAATTATTTATTCGCGAGGTGTCGCACCAAACACCCAAGTTTTATGAGTTATTTCGTAAAATTCAAGATAACCGCGGTATTCCACAGTTATATAAGTGTGAACACAGTTGTCACGAGTGGTCTAGCGTATATACGGACATATAGTGCAATCTTAAATGCTACTCAATGTTCACACATCGATCGCTCAATTGACATCAACACTGTCAATACATAAAACGATCGATACAAACTAACGGCCATTAATTAATGCTAATTTACATGTCGTTCCTCGTAAAAATCTCGGTAGCTATTTCGTATACCTACCCGGCTGGAGGCAGAAGTAGATGCGATGCGATGCACAGATACGTGTGTGAGTTTAGTGGTAATAAAAATCGTGGCGCGGTTGGCTAACAACGCTTAATGTGTGGTTACACTTTATCGCGGCCGTATCGAGTGTTGTTCGCGGCATATCATTTAATCAAATTGGGAGCGTATCGGTATCACGGACGTCTTTCGATAGCGCGCCACTTTTATCTTAATTGATTGTCTCCGTTTTGACATAATGCCGGCTTATGTGTGTTTTGATTTTACTTTTTGTTCTCACCCTTTGATGTAGCGAACATTCCACTGTAACGCAATTGTTGAATCCGACCGTTCGTTTCCAGATACGGGCGGCATGACGGCACCGGCGCTCGGGCGGCTCCAAGCGGCGCGGCTACGATGCTAACACTGCGCTCGGCTACGTACAGCTTACGGAGCGGAGAGTAAAACGCGGCGACAGACTGAAATGCGGATAGGTGTGTGGACTTACAGTGCGTGTGTATAAAGGGATGCATGGTTTGTGAGGTCGGTGCGGCGGTCATGGACATGAGCGGTGAGGGCGGGGGCGCGGGGGGTGCGCTGCAGCAGCGGTGGTACGACAGCCGCGTGAACGGCAGCCCGGCCGCCGGCGACGGCAGCTCGGAGGCTAATGGCGACGGCTTCTTCCACTCGCCGCTGGAGGGCGGCCACCACAGCCGCGCCCGCTACTACCATCAACAAATGCACGCCCCGTACTCGGCCGCGGTCGGATCGCACGGTAAGCGTTCAGCTATTACTAATCCCTTTTCTATTTTCTCCTATTGTTCTAGCTTCCTTTCGCAGTGCAAGCGAAAATTTATACGGCGTTTACCGTTGAACGAATTTACTATGTAGGTGGCGACGCGTCACAGCGCAACAGAATCGAGTATGGACTCGTATTAGGTCTCCAATAGGGAATTTCTCGTTCACGTCGTCGACTTAATAGTATGTCGCCCATTAGGTACGGATAGGTATTTCACTTAAGCTTTTATAGAGACATAAATCTTGCCGCAATTGAAAAATGACATACCAAAGGCGAATTCCAACTACCATACTCGTAAATCACAGTCATTGCGACATACAAAGTTAGCAGAACCGCGAGTCGTTATAATTAAAAATGTTAAGCTGGCCAATGATTCGGCGAGCGACTGTCAGTATTTAAAGCAAATTGCTGCTATGGACGGTGGGCAGCGGCTCAGACCTTATCGTCCATCAGGCGATATCTCTCCAAAACTCCACAATTAATTCAACGGACCCGACCAGTCAAAATCGCCATTCTGTAAGGTGACAGCTTAGGTAAACACCATCTAAAATGGGTCTCGACCGTAAAAGAAGAAAAAAAAAACATATAATTCCATACTTTTTGTTTTCCCTTTTGAGGTTTAAATTTTATGGCCGCTATAAAGTTTTTCGTGGAGACAGGTGGCTCTCCTTTACAATTTAACCACTCATTGGAACTCGCACGGAACGTAGTCTATACGAGTGCCGTTAAGGGCTAGTTTGGCATGCGTCTGATACTTTTAATTTATGAAGCGATGCGTCAGTAGTGATGTGACACTTAAGAAACTGTGTCAGTTCTCGGAATCGGAACTGGAATCGATTTGGTCGCGGTCACAGCAGTTATGTGCCGTAGTTTATGTGTGTTCCATCTCGGATGTGATTTTTGGGTTGTTTGTAAACGTACTCCCTTATCGTGTAATGTCGGACCCGCGATACGGCTTCTTGTCGGTTTGATTATATCTAAATTTGGTACATACATTTTCGACACACAGCAGCGCTTGAGCCGATTGGATACTTTATAAAATTACTTGAAACATTGATTTTCCTTTACTTTCATAATACCGTGTTTTTATGTTTAAAATTGGAATTACACGTATGTTATTATAATTTAGGTAAGGTACACTAGGAATACGATTTATGTATTTTCGAGTTCAATATTAATTTAAATTTCAAGCTAAACTGCCTTAAAACGTACATATTCGAATGTGTGAAGCTTGAAATATTTGAATACCGACTTATCTTTGAGTATATTCATGGTACTTATATAGATATGTAGATATCTATTTTATACAGATAATCTGCAGACGTTTAATATCAATTAATATAGGTATGACAGTTAACAATTTTATTCATTTCTGGTATTAGTTCCGAGAATTATTTACTTTAATCCAATCTCGGAGATATATGAAACTTAAATAACATTCAAAAGCAATAAAACATATTTTTAACAGCTCACCGATGTGTGTAAAACTTGCGACGTTGACAACTCTGGTCGTTTTCACTTTGCGTTATGTATATTATACGAGCGAGAGTTGCGTCGGCGACTGTACTGTCCACTGCATGATTTTATATTATACATTAAAGAAAAATATTGCACACATCGGTGCCTCTTTACTTCGTTTTCGGAATATTAGGTATCTGTACTAACCAAAGTTACGTCAGTAATTCATTTGCCCGATGCATAATTTTATATATTATGTTATAAAGATACATTTCCACTAAATTTACTCTATACCTATATATGTATATGCGTCAACGTAATTGGTCGTTTAAAGCAAATTTTGTTATAAATGAATTCAATGAACACTCTTGTTGATTTATACGTGCCTACTTGTTGTGTTGAAAATTATCTTTATTATTAAATCTTTATCACATAAGTAATTGAATAAATATTATATAAGGTGAGGAAAAAAAGGCGAAATTTTTATATTTTTGGGTAGTCAAGACAATCAAAGTTATTTGTGCCACGTATTTGTGATATTTAGACCAAATAAAGGATAAGGATTTTTAAACTAAAAACATGTGTATAGGCATTGCATGTGTGTAGGTATTGCATTTTAAATACCTATACGTGTTTAAATAATTTTTTGGGCATTAAAACTTATCTACAACATTGTTAAGGTAAGGAAATTGATCATTAATAAGATACAGTCTACGCTGATACATAAGGGCGAAAATTTGATTTGTGTTATGTGGTTTTGCTTTTATAATTTTAGGTAATACATGTTTTATATTTATTTATTGCATTTGCATAAATAGTTTCCTTGGTTACAATAATTTATATTTATTTTCAGGCAATGAACATTTTAGAATAAACTGTATACATAAACATAATATTTATCTATGATCTAAAATTTGTACTTGTAACTATAGCCCAGGCACCTAAGTACACCACATATTAAAAAATATATACCGTTTGAATGTATTTATCTGTCTATTGATTTTATGATCTGTAATAGTGATATATTTTTTGTAGTCTGTGGAGTCGTGGTAATGGGCAAGTCTGTAATGCGATACTGGCAACATTTGACGCACCCGATAATTTATGGTTTAGTGGCGCGATTGATGATATGGACGAAATTATTTATATCACTCCGTCAGAGATTCACTGGCGTCGTTTTGTTCAAACATTCGAATTTGGAATGTGAATCATCGAAAACGACATGTGTTAATGTGAAGTGGTTTAGTAAAGTTGATTAATGCCTTTTAATCGTTGACATAAACAAACAAAATATTCGAAGTAGACATGCTACAATTAATCTCTTTCAATATCGATATAGGAATAATATTGATAATTTATTTTCAATACTTCAATCATTTAACCAATTTTTCAATAGGTAATATTTTTATTAAGGTTTCAACGACTTGAAACATTATCGAAAAAATCTCAAAGAACATTTTAACTCGTATTAGGCATATTTTTATCCCAAAGCTGTTAAGTTTATGTTTAAATCTTTAGTGAAATGAAGATATCAAACATAACGTTATGACGATAACGTAAAATGTATGGTCTAAAATGTTAAACAAACACATTTGGTGAACTTAAAAAGATTATCCTAATAATAATTATTTTTTACTTTTCAACAACGGTACTAACTCAGCCCCAATTTTAATGCTAGATAAAAATAAAAAGCGCTCGCAGATGAAAGAGATGCGCTGATAAGGCTCACATTTTATTATTTCTCAGTCACACGCCGTGAAAGTGCAAATACGGCAGGAGGGAAGGTACACGACCTTTGTTTTCTAACGTTCGTAGAAAGTCGAGTAAAACAAACGCATTATTCAATCCACTGCAGTATCGGCTCATCGTCGATTTCACGCGCATTGACCGGTGACAATTGTAACATTCCTATTGATAGAGACCCAAAGCTTTATCAACTCTATACCGTTCCTAATAAAGATCCAACTCACTTATCCCGGCCGTGTGTTATATACCTTTTCATTAAGAGCACCTGTTCTTACTATACCTACATATCTGCTCCTTTTGATTGGCATTCCAGATAAAGCTATCGGTGTATTTTTTAATGTTCCTTAACGAAAATTTATTGTGGTATTTTCAATGAACAATTCTTTTGAAGATTTCATTTACCGTATTAACTTTTAACAATGATTGCCTTAAAGTATCATTTACAAAATATTTTATAGACACATTTTCAACATAAGCTTTTCTAGTTACTTTATTCTACTACAAAAATGTGTACCTTCACGTTATAAAAACATCATTTTAATTTCTACTAATATTTACCTTATACTTCTGATGATATCTCCATGACTGGGAACAGTTTTAAATCATTGACTGTCGGTACTTCCATATACCTACTAATATTTAAGTCAGTGTGCGTATGTAGGCATCCATATAAACAGCCTAGTACTTCAAGTTAATTCAAACAGACGACTGTTAGCCGGATTGAAGTCATTTTCCTTTTGTTTCGTTTAGAGTCGATTATTTTCAATTACGCCGCTCCTAAGTAAATGAACGAGATGTCCGCTCAACTCATCACTATACCAATTTAATTGACCAAGCATTCGTTTTTCATACCGCACTCCACCGTCCTCTGTCGGCCACGTCTGTTTCTCTTTAATCACTAAATGCCTATCATCTGTGGGTAGGTACTTTATGCAACTCTCCTATTCAATATTCTATTGCATTCGCGTTTATAACGTTACCTATTTTTAGTCTGACTCTTTTGACATACACCGCATATAAAAATATATTAGCATGCCTCAGTGAAACTTATATTAAATATGATTATGGGGATATAACTGCTCATTACTGAGCGGAGGTACATTATTTTCTCTTATGATTCAACAATGAATTGCCAGTACAAAAAACATGCGTGCATTTGCCTAATGCGGTGTTGGTGTTGTGTGTGTGTGTGCGTGCGTGCGTGTGTTTTTTTGTTGCGTGTGTGCGTGCGGGTCGTCGCGCAGATTGGTGCAATTAGCGGCGGGAGGCGGGGCCTTCGTCTGCGCACGCAGCGACACATCTCCTCCCAAGCGCACACGCATGCGTAGAAATCGTTTCACGAAATAATGATGCCATGAAACATTAATTATTTCCCCTGTACACACCTATTACACAGTCTCGTGGTTGCGAAAATTTCATGTAGGTACATTTCTTTTGTTACTCACACACATTGGCAGACGACGCTGTTTCAATCATGTACTTTATTATACCTAATTTCAAGAAGATCACAATGAGATATGCGGTGTGTTATCTACTTAGTTAAAAAGTGTCTAATCTCGCCACAATGGGGTATGTTAATTATAACTGCCAGTAACTGGCTAAATGGTTGTATTTAGTAATGTTTCTTTTGCATATAAAGTGACTTAACATCATGCTACATAAGCCGTAAAAACGTATACAATTATTACAGCCTGTTTTATAACGCAATACAATATTTTTAATCATGAAGCTATGAAAATTTTTATATCATTAACATTTTGGTGGTGTTGCTAATTAACATTTTATAATGAATTTTGAACCGAATTAGGTATATTTATAGGATTAAAGTTTAATTTTTTTTCAGTTGCATTCACAATAATATAAGTATTATGTGAAAATGCACATTGGATTATATTCATGTAACATGAGTGCCTTTACAATGTACATAAAATACGTGTAGGTACCTATATCTATAATGAGAAGGAATAACAATTATTTAAGCAGCCCGGTGTCCATCTGACAATCGATAACTTAGTTTTATCATTCATGCGATTTGATTATTTTATCATAATTATTTATAAATATGAAATACAATTTCTTATGCATGGAATATTTTGAATACCGATAATGACCACCTATTGTGTTTTTACTGTTGTTGTACTAAACTCAATAGGTACCTACGACCTACAAAGTATAAAAAAACTTAGTCGTAACTAGTATTGCATTCGGTTTTTAGTATGAACAATGTTTTGTTTTGACTGTGTCCTTGGATAATTAAGGATCGCGTTGAAAATTTCTTTTGAGAGAATGACAATGATATGTCATTGCCACGTAGGTTGAGTGGTTGCATGTGCGATTGATGATCGAGTAGTCCTGGGTTCGAAACGTTAATTGAAATTTCTAGTGGTGGCCCGGAGTTTTAATTTGTGTCAGTCTACGGCAATTGTTTCAATTTGTGTATTGCGACGGTTTTACACCTATTCCATAACAGGATGCAAATGTACTTTGGTGAAACATGCAAGTTAATTAATTACATTCCTCTGTCTACGTCCTAATACTGACGTAATAATGATATTTCGGGAAAACTAGGTACATATTATGCTCGTCTGAACATAATTGAGGTATGAGTAATAGCCTACGAGTAATCACACAGATGATAAATATAGGTAAGTACATATAATAAAATATTAAATACATTCTTATTATATAAATATTTATAAGTATAGACTTTTTATATCTAGATGCAGATAATCAAAGTTTATCGTTAAAGCTGTAGGTGTAGGCGAGCACAGATAAATAATCGAAAATACCTACGATATGCACTATGTAATTTGGTTCATTCTTGATCAAAAATATTTTAAAGCTATTTGAATCATGTTTGATAGGAAATAGCCATCAATGATAAATAATATTCTAAACTGTATGTAGGTGGATAGTCTGGCAAAATGAAAGAAAGCTTAGTTAATAAATATGTATAGGTACCTATTAACAGAAAAAGGCCTAAGAAAACTGTTAAAAACACACATAAAAATTGAAAAATTTGAGTGAAAGTACTAAAATAAAAAAACAAAACACTTAACTAGCAGAAATACTAATTGTACAAACCTAAAGACATTTGAATGATCAAGATTGGTCGTTCAAAGTCTTTTACATACATGGGTCGAGCGGTCTGGTGTGGAGCCGGCGTCAATATTTGCTTAGAGTTTGATTCGGAGTGCACGCGCCCGGGGGCGTCTCCCACGGAAATGGAATATTGCACAAACTTTCCAGACGAGACCCGCCTCAGACTTATTCATTCGAATTTTAACTATTCAAAATAAACTTCACTTTATACGTTTTCGAAGTTTACCGTACGAAATGATAGTTTTACCGCACATTGTATTGTTGTAGATAAATTTTTCGAAGTATTATTCGATTTGATCATCGGTTTACATATTCTGTGTTATAAAAGTTGGGAAAATAAGGATTATACATATTATCGCCAACAAATCAAATTATTATACCTATTGATTTAATTTTAAGAGGTTAAGTGGATAAGATTTTAAGAATGTAAACTTGTTTTTTGTCTTAATGTTTGTGTCATAATCAAAAGAGTAGTTACAGGAAGTCATCACAATTTTAAACTCTATTTACTTAGCTGTAAGAAATATAACATAATTGACTCTTTTAAATATTTTATGTAGAAATTTAGCCATTTTTATATATAAATTGTTTTATTTACCCAATATTTTACCATACACATATCAGGGTGGAAAATAGAATAAAAAGTGCGGTTCGTGGACTTATGGGAATCATGGCAGGTCTCTAAGGATTGAGATATTTGAAACTCTTGTTTTCCTACCCCGTAAGGGCCCTGGAGTGAAGATTTAACGAAGGGTTCAAAGAAAAATATCGAAAGTCAGCAGAAGCACTTCACGATTAATTAATTCAAACGGGTCCGTTAATCATTAGAGCGGCGTTTATTAGCCGTCACAATACATTTACCAGGCGGCCGCGTTGAAGAAAAAAAGATCTACTGACGCAATACTAACAGAAAAGTTGCGCTGCAATTTGAAGTTCTGCTCCTTTGTATTCACTAAATATGAGCAATTACACACAGATACATTACAGGGACACACACATGTACACACAGTCAACCATACATAGACTGACCGAAATAAGTGCATCGCAATCACTAAATAGATTTACTCAGATTCTGCAACGAATGTACCTACAACACTTATGTCTTACAATTTGAATGCGATATGTCATATTCTAATATATCATATTGGTGTATATGTAGGTATTTGTCATACGTTTCCGCATCTGTCTAGCTTGGCACGCTAAGGCTTTAATCCTTCTAATTCTAAGACAAGACTCGTGTTAAACTCGTGTTTGATAGGTCAAGAGTGTTGGTGTTGATGACGTTTCAGGGAAGCTTTTTCTGTTGAATTTATTTACTTTTGTCAGTAACTCGAAGCTGTGTAACTATCGCGTACTTGGTATGAAAATGTTGTAACAATAATCTTGTTGAACTTTGTAAAATATGTCAACATATATTACTTTAACTTGTTCGTAAATATGTATGATTGTGTGGTACTGAACATACATGACTATGTCGTTAAATATTTTCATGGCGTGCCAGTTATTTCACCATAATTAGAAAATTCCAACAGCAAACAAACTTATTTAACTTCGAGCCTTAATTTTATCGATGCGTTGTTCTAAAACATTGTTAATCTATTTGGTTTTTGTTCTGGACAAATTAGAAAATAGTAGCAATTTTGAGAAAATTGTAGTAATTTCAGAATCCGCCCAAAGCTATTATTAAGCTTGTCAGTATAATACCATATTGTTAAAGTATATTTTTTTACACATACCATGTACCTTTAAAAAATATACAATGTAGCATTCAGTTTCACCTAACTAGAAAAAACTATAACTGAATACAGAAAGTTAGTGGTACGTGCTTCATATTTATAGTTCCTTTCTTCCAGAACATTGTTCTCCATCGATCGACGTTGGTCCTTGTAACCTTTTTATTATAACAAATATTTATGTATACTTAATGGCATTACCAAATTACATCTCGTATTTAACCGGTACTCACGAAAAACGCATAAATATGCCAATATTTCGCCCCAGTTGCTGGCAACTTACAAACTTAGGTATTTTAAGTGCCCCCTAAACATAAAATGTATGCGTAAGTACTAAATTAACCAAATAAATAGGAATAAATTTTGTTCTGTGTCATAAATTAACCGGTACCACAATCCTTACTTGTATTTAATAAATAAAATTGATCGATAAACATACTTCACTTCATTTTTATTCTTCATACTTTCTAGAACATTCCAGTTGCTCGAAGTAATATCTTAAAAATGGTATGGATTAATTAAGCCTTTTAACTTATACACCGTTTATAAATGTAATGTTCTAAACAACAAGCAGGTTTATAGGAAATAGGTTACTCAGTTAAGTGCGGTTAGATAAATCGATGGTCAAACAAATAAATACATGAAACCCAGTTCGCAATTTAGTTTTATTGGCTCTTTGTTGGAGAACTTCGTCCACGGATCGCTATTGCTTGTAGACACGACGAGCTGACCTAATTAACCAAGTTTTAATCGTCTGTAGCGAAAGCGTCAAGAAAAAAATACAGCTAACAATGGTTTCTACGAAATATAAGACTTTCAACATACGTAAATATTTGTAATATTCTAATATCATTGAGAATTCTATGTACAAGTACGAAATTTTTAAAGTAACGTAAAAAAAACGTAACGTCACGCCTGCATAGCCCGAAGAGGTAAGCAGAGCAGTGTAGGACGGTTACAGTTAAGACCCGCTATGGAATCGGTTGTGAGCCTATTTCCACACACCGGACACATACCTATGTATCCAGACTCTGAGCCACTACTAGAAAATCTAAATTAGAAAGATAGTGCCCGACCCGGGATTTGAACACAGGATCTCTCGATCGGCAGTCGCCCTTATAACCAACACGACCAACGAGGCAGGCACCGAAATATTTCAACTTTTAAAAATATCATTTTTTTTTATTTGAATACCTATATGTTTACATACATATGTTTCGTCATATCTGACTGGTTTGTTTGTAGATTATGTTATTTGCTTTATTAATTACAGTATTTAATATAAATCTAGATATGTTCATATTCGTTAAGTTGATTACGCGAACAGCAATTTCTTTGGCGGTCCGTTGGAACACCGCGGTCACCGTTTTAAGTTAATTAACGTATAAAGTTGCTTACGTCATGACAATACACTTAATACAATGGCTACACAACTTCTCTCTGTGTGTGTGCTTTTTTTTCTAATCGGTCATTATTAGGTCCGGCACAAAGAGTTCCCGCTACACTCGCTCCGCTGAACAGCCGCGTTTACTAAAGAACTTAATGTATTCATTTTACTTTCATATCTTTCGCGTGATTAACTTTGATTGATTGCATCCAAATATTGATATTTGATATTAAATCTGAGGGGCTCTATGGTGAAAGAGACAGAGCGATAATACACATGTGTGTAAAAGAGTTATCTATATATTCATTCGGAAAATAGTGTCCTCTTGTATGGCAATGATCATCACCGTGCTTATGACATGTGATTCATAAGCATAATAGATTTGAAAAGAATTTATAGCGAGCAAAAACGTATTTTGGAGATATTACGGGCTTTTACAGTTGATATAGAGTTAGTGAATAAGCAGTAAAATTATATGAAGGTTAGCTTTTGTAGAATTACGATATTTCAAGATTAGTTTTAGGTCTTAGTTTTTAGATGATAAACGTAACTTCACGCCTGTAATCCCCGAAGAGGTAGGCAGAGGAATGCAGAATACTCCCACGTTTCACCGGTTACGTTTACGTCCCACTATGGAATAGGTGGTGAGCCTATTGCCATGCCTCTTAGATGATATAAGGTGTTAATGTTGTAATAAAATATGTTTTTGCTTTGTTTATTTGTAACTTCTTGTTTTAACGATGTCTAGCTTATATATTAAGTTGCCTATTAATTTAGTTTTGCCTCATAATTGTTGTAATTTATCTATACGTTTTAACATAATGGTTGTCCAAAAAAATATCGTTAGTAACTTATACGTTGGTTTCATTAAGATTGTTTTTTCAAATATATTATACCTACATCATAATATATTCACATATGAACTTACACAAATCTTTTAATCATATCTATTATATTTATCATTTTTTTACACATACATAATTGTATGTAGACGATGTCGTTAACTACGCAATTGGGTACAAAAAATATAGATAAAAATAAACGCATCAACCGCGAAAACCATTTTAATTAATTAAAATGATGTACGAGCGGATGGCTCACAGTAATTATTTTAGTGCGACGCCGTCTAGTACAAAATAACTGGTGGACTTGTAACGCTACTCTGGAGTCGTATTTCCGAGAAGATTGATAGTGATGTATGGAATTGTATTTATTTATTAAGTGTCTCGTTCCAATTTGGAGGCTGGCGCGGGTCTGTTGTTTCCGGTCGATTGCCGCGTTGAAGGTGATGCGCGCAGAGCTTGATGGATGAAGGTTGCGAAGGCATGCGAGCGGTCCACAAGAATTCGTGTGCGTCCACACCAACGTAACTTTACCCCTCGACTCCGTTTCGGTGATAATTAAGAGACGCCTATTACAACATTATAGAGACTAAATTAGAGCGACAGCTCAATTATAGAACAGTAAGGGAGGTGTTCGATGCAGTGTGGATGAGTCGGTAGTTATGTCACGATTTGTCATACATCGCAATGCGGTTACAGAGATCCCTAGGGTATCGTGGGATATATGAAGTTACGATAAAAATTGTGTGGGAACTATTTAATGTATTCAGAGCAAATATACTAACGTAATAAATGTTTTACTTTCTTTAAATAAATTAATCGCCTATTTGCTTTTTTATGTCTAAATATTATTACCATTATAAACGACTCAAATGTTCTTTGTATTGATTTAAAATTAATGAAAGCAGGTGCGTTGTATG
>DWFO01001111.1:0-16895 GCA_018246595.1 Mimoniades nurscia nurscia | reverse complement strand
TATCCAGACTCCGAGCACACTACTAGAAAATCTAAATTAGAAAATTTTTAGTAGTGCTCGACCCGGGAATCGAACCCGGGACCTCCCGTTCGGCAGTCGCACTTGTAACCAACTCGACCAACGAGGCAGTCACTTTTTCTTTATAATTAATATAAATTTCAACGTATATTGAATTTCGATTTGAGCGCAGTTACGTCATCACCTGTAATTGCGGATAGACGCATGATGGTGTTATTTATATAGAAAGCGTTGGTGAGCCTTAATTAAATAAAAAAATAAAAAATAAAAGAGATTTTTATTGCTTTCAGCCTGCTATATAATAATATTTTGGTATATAGTAATATTTTGGTATGTACAATTAAATTACATTCTCTGTATTATACATATTTAATGTAAGTTCAATTCAATTTAAGCAAAAGTAAATACAAGCGTCAAAGAATATATAATAGAGTAAAGATCAAACACTGGATATTAAGCTATTATTAACATTTAGTAGGATTTATGAAAAGCAAAATTTGTTGAAGATAGATTTCACAACACGTGGGCAGGTACCTATGCGTTAGATCTTCGGTCCATGCTTCTCCCAAGAACTATTGAAAGTTTAGCTCGGGTTAAGAAACTTTGTTCTCAAGAGACCGGAAATACCTCCAGTGCCTACTGTTTCGAACATTTTCTATAAGTACATAATATAGATTTGTATTTACATGATCTCGAGTAATATTACAGAATTTCTGTTGCTCCGTGAGTGCAGAGATTAGCGATGTTGGCTGCTGTGCCACATGTTGTGGGTTCGATTCCTAACCAGAATAAATATTTTTGTAATGCACTACAGTAATACATATATTAGAAAAGTGCTGATTTCTCAGAAAAATAAACATAATTACACTGTGCAAGAAAACATAAATAAGCATTTATAATCCCGAGCATACAACTCTACCAAGTGCACGGCTCAGTTTAGAAAAGTGCGACGTTAGTAACCCAGTAACCCCAAGTGGACTCCCTGTGGACGCTCTTATTTACAAAAGAGGTTGGTGTGGCCGCCAGGTGTGTGTGGCAGTTATATAAAAAACGCGTTAATGTACGAGTACATTTATATTCGCTTTGTTTGTGCCATGCAAAAAGAACGAGTAGCAGTAACGTTGTTAGCATTGTCGATGTGTCTTATTTGCTACTCATATTGTATCGAAACTTATATTATTAGAAAACTAAAAAACAAACACTTGATAGAATTGAAATTTTAAAAATGATGAATGTAAAAGAAGCACCCCAGGTTCGTTTGGTACTCGGTGTTCTCTGCCTACCCCGTTATGGATCTGACATGATGCAATAAAATAATAATAATAATTTTTATTTGGGATATAGGTAATATCTGCATACAATCCCTACATCGCAACACAACCATATAGTACCTACGAATACAAACAGTTCGACTAAGTTTCAACTGATAACTTCACTCATCGAATAGATATTGAATCTCTGTAGTGGTGAATAATTTTTACGCAGATATGTTAACATCAAGTTGTGGTTTTCTATTCTGTTTTAATATCGTTCAGAGTCGCACATAAGTTCTTAACAAGGCAAGTTACAGCGTCCTATTTTTACTTTTCTTTATTGTTTTTCACTTAAACGTACACTATAAAAGGAACCCGAATGTAAACTCAACACTACACGTTTGTTTTTCTTTTTTTCTTTTACTTTTGTTCTGTTCTGTTTGTTCTGAAATGTCAATAATATATACTGTCAACATTATTGACATGAAAATATTTCGTATTATTAGTGGTAGTACCTATGTACATATGTATATATTAGTTTAAAGCTTCGAATTAAATTTTTTAATAAATTATTGTTTGTCTGTCATTAATAGTGTAATTCGAACATATACGATAAGTTTAAATAACGTAATTTATAGGTACATATATTTAAGATCGAAACTGGAATACTAGCTACGGTATCTCGTGCCTGTCGTAAGACGCGACTAAAAGGAGGCTTCCGTGGCTGCGAGCGGCTAGAGTGGGAGCTCGAATGGCTCAGTTGGCGGTCCTGGGAAAACCGAAGGTGTGTGTAGCCGCATTCTGTCGTAGGAACTGCAAGGCGTAGGATAAAGCATTATGCTTCGTACAAAAACAACAAAATAATTATCACCCTCTAGCTAGGGCAGGTGACGACATCCACAAATTAGCTGGCAGTGGTTGGAAAAAACGGTGGAAGAGAAAGCTTTCAATTATCATCATATACTAATAAAAATAACTATATATTACCAAAGCTCTCCTACCTACAACCAACCAAATAAAATCTAATACCTCAACTCAGGCCACTAAGTCTAAATAGCTTATCACGCTATCAATATTCTGTTTATTTGCGCCAACTAAAACAGTAATCGTTTTTCAATTGGTGTTACAATAACAGAATAGATTAAATGAGTGAATAATACGGGTCGTGTTACTGAAGTGCCGACGGGGGTCGGGGGGCGGGTGCTGGCGGCTGGCGGAGTGCTTTGCCTTGTAGCCACTGGGTATTGACTAGACAGCCAGCAGGGGGCTATCTTATTTAATTATAAGCCAGCATAGATAATTGTACTACGAATGGGCGAAAATAGTTCTACAATAAGTACAGGGATGTACAGAATCTTTCTGTACATTTATATTGTTTTTCTCTTTACTATGTACATATAAACGTGGGTATATATTACCACGTCTTGTCTAGTCCTTGTAATATGCTGTCGCATATCTTTTTTCGAACCATGTAGATACTTCTGACACTATGATTGTATTAATTAATGAACATTGTGTAGTAGTTATAATGTGAAAAGTTTGAGCCAAAGTACGTCACTTTCGTTACTAGGGTTTGTTTAATCTCACACGAGATAAATTTAACATTGTGGAAATCGTTAACTCAATTTTACAAGTGTAGTTCATAAGAGAATAATATATATATATTAAATACGTTTATTTTTTGTAAAATTCACAAACGTATATGTCAAAATGTCGGCTCCAAGTTTGCCTGGAATGTTTACAGAGCGAACAAAGGCTCCCGTCAAACATTCACTAACACTCGGCTTTGTTCTCCACACAGAATATCTTTTTCCAAAAAGTAACGAAAGTACAAAAAAGAATAAGGATACTTAAAAAGGGACATAGTCTAAAACGCCACACAAAACCTTCATTAATAATAATATTGTGACTGAATTAAAATAATTAATTTTATTTCAACTTTTAACCACATTTAATTAAAACAGCATAGGCACTGACGTTTTGAAGTTATTCATTTCTTTTGACTTTTAAAAGATTTCAACGGCACATCCATCAAACCGTAATAAATATTGAACGTTAAAAAGAAATAGGTCGCGCCCCGTTTCAAATTGAATAACAAAATAGTGTATTTGAAAATACGTAACTATTTGAATATTTTGTTAGAATGAAACATTTTAAAAAATGTATCATACCCGACAGTGGATAAAATAAGTTTTAATTTCAGTTCCAAAGAGCGAATGACTAATGGACTAAATCACTAATGGCATAAATAGTCCTGAAGTCCAGTTCCGCTAGTGTAGAGCCGTTCGATCATTACGGTGTGTTCACTGAATCGTTCACTGAGCTTGCAGCGTGAATAGAGAATGCTCGTCGAATTGAAGGGTTCTCGGATTAATTGGGGATCGTGATATCAGGGTTTATTTTGGAACCCATTGATTTTTTTAAGAACGCATCATTTACCTTTTCGACAATATGTTTCTGTTATTTTTTGTAATGGAACCCAACACAATAAAGATAAAAATTGTGTGCTGAACATCTTAGGGTAATCCTCATTCGCCGGTTCACCTGTGGAACTGATTTCCACCGTTTAACTACAACGCCCAGATCGGCTACAATGCTCAATGAAGGTAAAGCTCACACGAAGACATCGCTTTAAATCGTTGTCTTCAGATCTCAAGTAAAATTTCACTGTATCCTTTTGTGTTACAAATAAAATGAAGTCTTAAATGACATTGAATTACTGAATTTTGCTAACTTAGATTTTGGTCGCTCGGAGTCGGGACATGTTCTCAGTATATGGATTGGATTGCCATAGTGCCAGAACGCCACATTCATCACCTGTTAAAAAGCGGGAGTTAAACATAACTGGTGAATCATCCTGGAAGTGTACTTTACTCCTCTGTCTACATTTTCGGGGATTCCGGGCTTGATGTTACGTTATAAAATATTCATTGGCACAGCCCAATAGTATAAGATAATTTGTTTTAAGCTTACGATGGCCATGAACAAATTGTAACAAATAAACCTACAGCAGAAAGCTATTAAATGGGCCTTCCGAAATCGTTCCCTAAAACCCAGATAGCCATTCAATATGTAAAAGGAAAATACGCGTAGAATTCTACAGTCCCGCTCTAATTAGCGTCGGGAGATAATCAAAGCCTCTTCCGCTTTTCATTTTCATTAGGAATTTTCAGGATCATCTACAATCAGAGCCAAATGAATGGCTGAAGGAAAACAGGCCGTATTGTATGTACGTTTTTAATTTAATTAATGAAATTGCTTTCGCTAACAGAAATGTTATATTTAAAGATTTAGTAATGTTATTATAACAACGGTTACAAGATATATTATATGTAATTAAGTATGACCGAAATATTCGACAATATTAAGTATAAAGTACTGATTAGTTTAATAGTACGATGTAACGAACAATATAGGACCGTCAGCGGCTGGATGCTGAGAGCTGAAGGTCGAGCTCAGTGGCGTGCTGTTGGTGGCGTTGCCAGCAGAGGTCGGTAATAGCCTGATGATGATAATGATCAACGAATTTTAAAAATAAATGTAAGAGCTTTTTATAACACTTTTATATTAAATATAAAAACTTAACTTCACCCCTGTAATCCCCGAAGAGGAAGGCAGAGGAATGCAGAACACTCCCACGTTTCACCGGTTATGTTTACGTCCCACTATGGAATAGGTGGTGAGGCTATTGCCATGCATCGTGCACATCTTCATACTACAAACCACTACTAGAAAATCTAAATTAGACAATTTTGTAGTGTTCGACCCGAGAATCGAATAATTTTTCACTTATATATTAAATATATAAGTGAAAAATTGGATTTATTTGGTTATATATACATATATTATATTATTGCAATTGCGAACGATAAGTCTGCTTTCATAAGCAGATAAACATCACAAATAATTGTGTAAATCTGTTCGCAAGCGAATTTGGACCTTCATGAGAAAATACTATGAAATAAAACGAAGTGCCTCTGTAATTGTTTAATTATGTTCATAAAGAAACATGCTGTCACATGGACTCATGTGAAATGATAAGTAATGATGGAATTGTATTTAATGTATTGCGAATCCCACGGTCGTGTATGGTATATCCAAACTCTTTAGAGCGATATTCTCTATACCTGAGTTACTCAAAAATTATTTTGTATTAATATGGTATAAGTTCGGATTGTTTCTTTGGATGAGTGGTTGCGAGCGCTGCTTACCGAGAGGTTCTGGATTCAACTACCGGGTCGAGTCCTATTGATGTTTAAAGTAAGTTTTTTTAGTAGTTTTTAATATGTCCGCATGTCTCCCCCATGGAAGATGGGCGCCAGTAACAAATGAAATTAGAAATCTTCGTACTTAATAAACAATTAGAATCACGTGTCATCGTGGAAACGATCGCTTTTACAGGAATACAACTGGAAACTTCACAAAGCCACGTAAGTTATACAACCATATAATTTGCCATTCGTGCAAAGGAAAACATTGTGGAAATATCTTTTATGTTATATCATTGTAGAAACATCTTACAGTTACTTGTAACATTCTGTATGCCTTGTGAAATAAGCTTACTCACAACTGTGATATTAGTAAGATGCAGAGAGAAATTACATATTTGTAGTGAAACGGATCAATATAGAGGTGTTATATTTTATCTCTCGCTTGGTGTATTCGTGTCGCTGACGGGTAGTGCTTTCGTGAAACGGCCCATGTGATGGAGGTATTGCGGCGTTTCACTGAATATCAAGTGAAGTTCTTCACGCGCTGAAAACATTACGACACTGGTGCCAATATTCAGCGGGGTCATCGATGCTATATAGCAGATTTGTTGGTCCCAGAATATCGAGAATAAAAGTGGGAGGGGGAGGAAAATGGGGATGTTTTACGGGTTTCCAAGTTTGATTTTAGGTTTAAAGGAACTGTTGTCGTTTATTGTCGGTGCTATGTTTACATACAATTGAAATTAGGAATCTTTGATCCTCCTTTCTTATTATAGATAACTCCCGTCCATAAAGAAAATATTTATTCTTTTCCTAAATAGAACTTTAAGAATCATATAAGAACTCGTATATGCTTAGGTACAAACAAGATACATATATTATTTTAATGCAGGCGACATATTTTTTTTAATTCGTACTCGTTTAGTCTAAAAAACGTAAATATCACACGTATTATTGCTAATGACTCATCTCAGGCAGGATTGATGCAAAAAAAATTATACGTAGCAGCGGTTCACGCTTGACCGTTCCTTTGTTAGTCGCGGAGACGGCGGCTATTCGCTCGAGCGCTAGGCGACATCGGCTCTTTACGCCTGGCCCGCAATTTTCGCTTTATGACGGAACCGCGACAATGTATTACGCCCCGAATGCTGTAAAGACGACAAATGAGACATTGTTAATATTAAAAAGCTTTTTGTGCTGGCGAATAATGTTTGGAGCCGTTTCGGTCCTACGGCGAACGACGAGATTTTATTAGAAGGAAGGGACGAACTAATCTTATTCAACGACTGGTATTCTTGTACGCTGTAACATTTTCTCCGCGCGTCTTCCTCCCCAGACTGACGTTCGTACACTCGTCTTTTAGTCATTTAAGTTTAATTATTCTGAATACTGCATTTTTCAAACGATTACCATTTTTAGATTAATAAAAGTTTTATTTGTGAGTTGTAGCCGAGATTTTGGGAAAATTTTATTCTACACACATACATATCTTCACGCCAGGTCCCTTGCGGGGTAGGCAGAGAGCACAGAGTGCCAAAAATTTTATTCTACGGCCATATTAACGTTATTTTTCCTTCCTGCCTGCTTTTTCACCATATGAGCGATTATTATTAAAATTTAAACAAAATAATTTATTTTATTGAGACAATAAAAATTTAAACAAACAATTATTTTTTTATAAAAAAAGATTGAATACTAATAATTATTACTACTGTAAAACCAAGCCAAGTGTTGCACGCGGAAGGCAGTAGGCACTGAATGTCAAATATACAAAATATCGTTACAGATCTAACGTTATACTTCTACGAGTACGTATATCTCTCTTGTTATACACGCATAAAGTACAAATATACGACGAAATACAGGAAATAAACAACGTGGAAAAAATAATATAACTTTAGGTTTTTATAATACATATCCAATAAGAATAATATATACCATGTCATGAACGTGATCAAAATGATTTTATTTAATTAAGAAAGAGTGACGAGTTCGTAGGCAACGAACGACACATCTGTGTTAACGACATACACAGATATAATATTTTTTTCCGCATCTAATGTACATAGGTACTATATAAACGATGTTTAAATTAATGGTGATTGTGCGAATCATAACGGAATGAAATCCTCTTCTATTATAATAAATACTACAAAAAGTTACAATAATTAACGGACGTTAGCGTATGGACACATATGTAGATTTAAATAATATTATATGAATATTATTTTACGAACGATGTACATGCTGAAAGTACGTAATACATTACATGTATCTTTTTGATTTAAATAAATATCTTGATATATTTCAACATCACCCAGCTTGCCCGCCGCTGAGTAAAATATTTGCTGTGGTAATCAGACATAAATTTCTGAAGCACGCTCATGTAGGTATATAATATTAGACTTAGACCCACTACAGTCCATGGTAAATTGTCTTGCCTAGGAATCGAACCCACAAACTTCAGCTCAGCAGACGGGCTTCTGATTTCAGCTGTAGTATCTGCTATTTTTCCGCTGTACATATTGACCTAACCGGCGGGCCAGGCTCGCGCTGGCCAGCTCGCCGGTAGCCCACGTTATTAATCATGCTCCGTCTTTGCCTCGTGCCGTACCTACTATCTCTCGCTGTGAACACCGCCAGCACTTAATCATTTTTAAACTGTCCCTACTCCTACAAGTATTAAGGGGAATGAATATTTTAATATGATCACTACTTTTTATTCAGCTTGATTGATTTAAAGAAGTTTTGACACTGACCGGCTTTTATTCGTACTACATTGTTATTCGTACTACATTCTATATGCGTAATGGTTTGACATATTTATGTACATTCATATGTGATATTATAGTAGGTACCAACTGTTTTTGTGTTATTTGTATCACGTTCTCATGCCCATCCCATAAGTGACCTAGTGTGACAATATATAATATTTCCACTCAATCATATTATATTTCCACTCAATCAATTATTATCGGACAACCACAAATTAGGAGGCATTGTTAATACAATTGCATTTAAGAATGCTAGATCTGCGACGTATTAAAAGTTGTTAATTTTTTGATCTAAGCATACTTGCTTTCATGAATTTACAGATATTATGGGTCATATACAAATAACTTAAGTTCATGTTACAAATTACAAATAACTTACATGTTCAAAGTATTTACTATTTATTTAGTATATGTATATAGGTTATGATGTATAAGCAGTCTTGACTCACGTTTGACATCATACACCGGCGAGCACTTCATAATTTAAAACCACTCTCCGGTGCATTCTTACAAGCTCTCAGCACAACAGGGTACTCCGCGGGTACGAGTATTCATTTTCAGTTTCCTTTCGAAGGTTGAAATTGAAAAAAATATGCTTCAATAACTATACGTATCATAGTCGTAGTTAGAAACAACAGGTGTAATTCGATTTTACGCTATGTTAATTGCCTAATTAATTTAATGACAAAAATATTTGCTGCTTATGGAATATTTTTAATGAGAAATCAGGGAGATTGCTTCTAAAGAGTTTTTTTTACTTGTTACACTATATATAGATCTGCAAAAATGTTTATTAGCATATCTTACAGTTTTAATATTTGAGTAAACACTGTTTTATCATTCCGAAACAAAATATATAGATATATTTTGTATGTACTAATAGATATTATTTATATGTATGTACTAGTATACAAATGTTGTAAGTCGTCGGCCGTCTGTTTACCATCTCACAAACTGTCTTGGTACTTAATTACGGATCAGATGGCCGTGTGTGGACACGTCCCAACATATTATTTTTATTACACGCATCTTATTGAGTTGTCATCATCATCGTCATCAGTTTATTCCTATTGCTTATTGTATTTATTGAGTAGTCATTACAAACACATCTTTTTAATTCCAAACTGATTTTACAATGACGTGTAGGTACTGTTAGGAAAGTACTTCCTATTAAACATTTCTCACAGTAAATTAATCCACATACATATACTTAACTGTACCGTAAAGTAGGTTACGATCATTACAACACTGTACGTATAAGTAGCATTAATTGAGAACATTGGCGGATATGTTTGTTTTATTCGAGCTAGCAATTCTCTTGATTCGTACCACTAAGCTTTGATCAACAGGCGAAGTATTATGAAATGCAGTACTCTGCAAATTATGAGCATCACCATCTGCTTGAGCATCTTGAGGCTCGGGTGAACTTTATGTTAGAGATCGATGCTAGCAAACGCTATTTACGACGATATCAATGCTAGCAAATCAACTTTAACTTGCTGCGTCACCAAGGGAATAATGATTTTAGTTATCCGTGTCAAGTCTTACTTGACATGTAGGAAGAGAGTGACATTTGAGGTATAAGAATATCAGGACTGTAAGGATGCAAACATTTGGCCCTTATGCTCTCTGGCGACCCCGTAATTAAGGAAATTATGACACTTATTCACCGGTAAGGCAACTATGACATGACTTGATGAGAGCGGTGGGCTGAGCCGCAGGTACGCTGTTTTCCTTATTAAGACTGTGTAACTGAACCGATAGCGACGGCTAGTCTCTATTTAAGGGCGATGTAAACATTGATAAGGGTGTGCGCGAAGCGTACAATTTCCATAATTCCATCGAAATGTTGAAAGCTCGTTAGCTGCAGAGCTTTTTACGGTTGTTTGTAACGCGCAGATTCGAGAGTACCGCCTGATTATCTCTTTGTAGATCCCGGCATGTATCATAACTGGAATGTTTACGCGAAAATGAAATTAAGAGATAACGAAATGTAGATTTGGATCATAGTATTTTTAAGGGATGTTATTTTGAAACGCAATACGTTGTGAATTAAAAATTTATCTGGCTATTTACGAGTACAGTTTGCAATTTTTACTCCATCTCTTTACAATTTATTTACGTCATATATATCATTTATAAAGCACCTGTACAGTAAAGTTATACACATACATGTTAAAATCGATATTAATACTCCGACCTATAGTCTTGCAAAGTCTCGTAGGGCTGTGGGGTGGAGCACTTAAATTGAAGGATGCTATCGGTTGGATTATAACTCAAAATGTAACAGTCCAAATTATATAATTTGTTAAACAAATGCCTAGATATTTTTGCTTGAGGCAAAGGAAACAAAACAAAGGTAACACATTGTACATACGATATGTGTATGATTACACACAGATGAATGTATTAATTGTTTTGTTTTATGTATTGTTTACGTTAATGATTAAGGTTTAAGTATATATGATAATTTATGAACATGAAAAATAATATGTCAAAACGTAACACGTACGAGAAAGAATAACTTGTCAATGCATTAATTGTATTAGCGTGAATAACTTAAATTTATATGTAGGTATGTATGATAATATTGATACATATTTATACACGCCTAGTATTTTATAACTTGATTATATTGATACATTTTTATACATGTCTAATATTTTATATCTTGATAAGTTTGACACATTTTTGTACATGTCCATTATTTTATACCTTGATAGTATTGATATATGTTTTTATATCGTGACATAAGACACGAGACTGCGCGATGCGCCGCCCGTCGCCCGCCAAGTACATTATTCAGTCACTTGGACATGTTAATATTACAACATTCGTTTCGATTGATCGTTCTAAGTGATGATTAAGTTGCGTAAACGTTAATAAGAATAAAGACGGTTACATACATATTTCGCGCAACAGACGTGTACAGTAGTCTCACAGACGGCACCAATTTTGAGAAGTAGATACAAACATTTCAATTAATGCGAAAATGAATGAAAAATGATATTGCGTTCAGAAGTTTAATTAATAATTTCTAATTAAAATTTCAGCTGAAGTCGCGCGACGCAGCTGAAGTCGATTATTCACCGCCGCTCAAAGCTACTTAATTTTATTGTCAGCGCGAATATACGAGTAACTCGCGAGATCGTCAAGACGTTGCAGATTCATCGAATATATGCAGTCGTGATCCACGTGACAGAAACACGGCAAGTTTGTAAGAACGAAGATTATTCGCACTCGGTGTTCTTTGCTTAACCATAAGACTTGGCATGATGATATTATAATATATGCACATCACTGTCATGGAAATTTAATTAAAACCTATAACTGAGCCCTAAGCGTTCCGCACTATTCTGCGGCGATGCGAAAAGTTATAATGGTCCATGGAAAGTAAAAAATTGACGAGCGACGCGTGCGCTCGTAAAAACTAAGCCGTTATCTCTCACGCGGCTTAATAGCGCAACTTCGAGGAATTAATTCGCGATGAAAAATGTCCACAAAAACGAACGCCGCTGCAGCAACAGACGCGCGTTTATTGTTCGTATCGCTTTACGTCACGACGCGCCGGGCGCTTAGAAAGATATGGCAAATATGTATTGATGGTATAATGATAAATGTGATTTATTAATAATGATCTACAATTGGTAATAAAAAGTTTGTTGGACTATCCTATTCGTAGTACTTATCGACTTCGTTCGTTAAAAACTAACGACTCCTAAAACTAATATAAATATTGTATTTGGGTACTTAGAATTAATTTCTAACCAAATCGCAAACACAATGAAATTCTCTATAGTTGAAGTTTGGAGTGAAATTTGTAAACCACCATTACTGCCTTCAGATTGAGTCACGCTCTTGTGTGCCCTCGACATGAGCCTCCGAATAGAAGACGTAATTATGATACTTGAGGCTACTTTAAAGCCTTAATACTACATATAATGACGCACTTGATATTTTCATTTTGTACGTGTAACGACCTAACTCAAGTATGGTCACGGTGACCAGATAAGTTTTTAAGTCTGTTTGAGGACTATCTATTCTTGGAATCTATTCCTAATTTTATTGGAGACGCATTAGATTCCAAAGCCCCACCCTGTACTGAAGTAATGTATTGGCATAACATGTGCATGTGTTATTTATTAATTAACACGCTTCTCTTGTATACGCACGACCTTGATTAGTTACGATCAGTAACGATCTCCAAGCTGCTAGGGAACTTGACGTAGTCATGATTCGTATGTAGATATTAATTTAAATATATATGTTCTACAACCGTCGATCCCGTATTGAACCTGGTGTCATGATTTAAAAATAATAATTGTGGAACTGAACATTTGTGTATTTATTTTAGTATTTATTTAGAATTATATATAAATATGAATAGGACATTATTCATAAACAATGGAAGCGACGGACGGCCCGTCAAGTGCGGATGGAAGTGATCCTTATCAGACGCTTGTAAGAGCCATCCAATCCGCCTTCAAAACCCCCAAAACTCGTAGCCATCTCAACAAGTTACTGTAAGTTAACAAACTGTCTACTTTTGTGTAAACTCGCTCGAACTGTCCAATCTGTCACTTTAATCTGAAATGTGTAAGTATCCGCCTATATACTCATAATTATTTTTTAATCGTAACGTTATGTATTATACGTAATATGTACTTGCTGAGTGTGTTTACAACAAGCCTAACTCCCGACTTTGCGTTGAAATTATGCTTTTCTTTATTTTTCTACAGCTGTAGATAATCATGTAATATAAAATAAAAGTGATAGGTACCCCTGTTTATTTCTATATGAGGGAATTTAAGTGCATTCATGTTAATTGCCGGACATTGTTAAATTCAACCAAAGAAATCTACGTTATTGTGTGATTCCGAGGTTGAATGTTAATAATATCATTTGGCACTTCTGGGATCTTTTAAATCCGTGGGAATATGTCATGATGGTACCGTCTCATGATGGAACATTAGACATGGCACGAAGGCTTTGAATCAGCATACAGTCAATGCTACATAGCCCCTGCACTCTTAGGTCTGACCCGTGCCAACTCGAGATACGTCAAGAGAATTACAGCTATCACTGATACATACATTGGTGAAGCTAACAAAACGGTACTTATAATTACTAACTGAAAGGAATTGTACAACTGCTCAAAACTATGGAGTTTAACTATTGTCGATTATTATTTCATATAACGAACCTATGAAATTATGTATTCCAATTATGTAGTTCCAAACACGCTACAGAAATGTCTTAAATATGAGCCCGTGTGTTTTTATTTTTATTACAATTCTTTACTGTCTGGGTTTTGGGTTTACACCCTTTGGGACTCATCGGGGAATGAGCTGATTCGTTCCACTTTAGACGTCCGCTACTGGGTTATCACAATTATCTCTTTATTCGAGCCACTCCCTGCAGCGGGACTCCGCGGAGGGTTTTATTTTTCCGCTCCAAGAAGCTTCCGCTTTGAAGAATTAATACTTAGGTAATTCGCTTTGTTACCTTGTAATTGTTTAGTTCACTGAACGATAATGTAATTTATCTGCTGTCAGGCCACCGTGCTACTAGATGTCTTGATGCTTAGTTTGGGATCAGATGGCGTGTGTTGAGCTGACCCAATATATTATTAATGATATTTACATTATCCTCATATTTGTATTAGCCTCGTTGGTCGTGTTGGTTGCAAGTGCGACTGGCGATCGGGCGGCCTGGGTTCAATTCTTGTGTCGGGCGTTACTAAATTTACTTCTTCCACCTCTATCACCTATTCAATAGTGGGATGTAAACGCAATTGGTGAAACGTGGGAGTGCTCTACATTCCTCTGCCTACCTCTTCGGGGATTACAGGCGTGATGTTACGTTATATTTACATTATTACAACTACTCCCCTCGGTAATTAACGTACCTTTAAATACATACATACGAGTACATAGAGTTACAGAGAAATCTAAGTACATTTTTTTAAATGGAAAATATTCTTTTAACATGTTTAGATCATTATATATATATATATGTATTATTGTCTCAATTCCAACACTTACGTGGTCTGGCTGTCGGGATGTGAGGGTAAAACGTCAACAGAAACGTTGCCATGTCAATCGGTACTAGGAAAGCAGAGCGAGACAAAAATCCTAGAATACGATAAAAATAACCCAGTAAATTGGATTGAAATTGACGTACACAGTTAGTTAAAATTGTCGCCTAACGACTCATAAAGCCGGCTGACCTAGTTTGGACACCAGTCGCTCATTTTTCATGAGACGGATACATTGTGTCATGTCATAAGTTACAACAATGTTAATTAGTAATTTATTAACATTTATATTTGAACGTCACTGGTGAAACGTGAGTGTATTATAATCCTGTGTGTACCCCGTTTGGAAAATACAGAAGAGATTTTACGTTTTACCAATGTGTGTACCTTATGATGCACTATTTGTTTTTTTTGCAAATAAATATTCATCATTAACTCATTTATTGCCTCGTTGGTCGTGTTTGTTGCAAGTGCGACTGCCGATCGGGAGGTCCCGGGTTCGATTTCCGGGTCTGGTCTAGTGGTTCGGAGTCTGGATAAGTGCCCGATGCATGGCAATAGGCTCACCACCTATGCCATAGTGGGACGTAAACGTAACCGGTGAAACGTGGGAGTGAAGTTACGTATTAACTCATTTATCGTTTCACTGTGTGCCACGCTGGTGCAGTCTGGGTAGGGTGACTTTCACACGTCTTAGAGAACATAATTGAGTACTTTATAGGTAATGTGCTAAGTTTCTTCATAAGGATTTCTTTAAAAAAAAATATAACATAACATCACAGCCAGTATTTCCCCGAGGTAGGCATATGAGTTCTATGGAGTAAGGGGTAAGGCAATGTTTATAACCGGACACAAATCGACATTCCGAGCTTTTGCGAGAAAAATATATTATTATAAACATTTACGTTACAGAAACGTGCATCGGTAAGCGTGTATACAAAAGCTGTTCAAAGCGAGCGCGTTGAATGCAGTCTAAAATATCTCAATTTGTCGGCCGCCAGTGACGGCGGGTCGGTCGGCAGCCGTCGCCCCGCTGTTAGTACTCATTATGTTACACCACCCATAAAGACCCCGATAAATTGCATCGCTGCCACTCTTCGTATTGCAGTATTAACAGTGTTTAATATTAACAGCTGTTATTCACATTGTTACCATTAATATCGTTGGTAATGTTTGTTTATAATGTTTATCATTGAAGAAGTAGTGGATCTTCTGTTGAGACAAAGCCAGCAAGTAATATTCTGATTTGTATCCGACTTGTATATTAGCAGCCGGTGTGAATATTTTACTACTGTATTTTAAAAATGGAATATTTCTAAGTGATATTGACACTTTTGTACTCTTATATAATGACACCAGTCGACAATAAATTCTGAGCATTCTAAATCAAATCTCTGTTACCTTTGTACGTGATAAAACGAAGTTTAGTGTCTTTATTATAACTTCTTGTTACGTATTTATATACCAAGAATGTAATAGACCTAGTAAAATTAAGTAGACATAATATAACCTCACTCCTGTATTTCGCCGAATATGTAGCTTTACCTACATGTGTACATTACCAAGACTCACTAGTTACGTTATGTTATACGTTTCACCGTGGACTTTTAGCGCCGCCGTGCGACTTTTACCACACACCGGGGAAAAATCAAGACTCATGGCGGCTACTGTAAAAATGAGATAAACGGTACACGTAAATAACTGGTTTGTTAATCATCCCTACTGTGAGAAAATGATATTCTCGTGTTTGACACAACAGTGAGCGAGCTTACGGAATATTGAGTTAAATATATACTTCACAAATTTTATTAATGTCGCGACTAAGCAGCTGTGTGATGATATTATAAAAATAATTTACGTCATCAGCAGTGTGAGTTCGTTGCTATATTTTCCTTCCCAATTGATTGAAGTTACAGAACCAGCGGTAGATTTCCATGCAATGAAACAAAACGCAATTTGAAACATAGTATTTTCAAAAACTTCGGGGATTACCGGCGTGATGTTACTTTTACTTTTTTTTACTCTTCCTGCACGGGTTACATAACACAAGAAAATGAATTATTTCTTCTATTCAATAACTAAATTGAAACAGTAATTGCAGATGTTTAATATTGATATTGACGATCGTTCCTAAATATACGAAGTCACGCGTATATTCGTCATTAGCAAAAAATATCGCTGGTTTGAAAACTACGAGTATATTCGTAATTTTTTTATTCGAAAAGGAAATTCGCTTCGGGGCGAGGACGGTAAATATATTAAAAGCGATGATCGTGTAGAGTTTTCAATAGTTGTAGTATTTTCTTTAGTCGTAAAATTGTTATGAAAACGCTAACGAAGTTCAGTAACCCGTTGCCCCGGAGTGTCGCCACCCACGCCCAGGGAACCTTGAAATGACGACGTCATTATCATAAAAAATCCGCAGCTACCACATCCAATATGCTTACCATATTTGTGAAATGTCCTCCATATGTATGAATTCCCGATATCCAGATATAACAAAGAGCGATCTGGATTTCTATCGGAATCAATTCGTCGCCAGACAGCCGACGTCCAAAAATAAAACACTATCGAGTTTTTGTCACAACAAAACTAAACGCTG
>DWFO01001110.1:0-16897 GCA_018246595.1 Mimoniades nurscia nurscia | reverse complement strand
CTGGTTACCATACCACAAGCTCTGTTGATGCTTACTTTGGGATCAGATGGCCGTGTGTGGAGATGTCCCAAGATATATGATGATAATAATCCTTGTCTTCAAGGTAGGCTGAGGAATATCGTACACTCCCTCGTTTTACCAGTTACGCTTACGTCCCACCTAGTAATAAATGCTGAATTTATTTCCATACACCGGGCACCTATCCAGACTCCGAATCATAACTAGAAAATCTACATTAGAAAAATTCAGTAGTGCCCCAACCGGGATTTGAACCCAAGACCTCTAGGTCGGCAGATGCGCTTGCAACCAACACGACCAATGAAGCTGTCGACGTTCTGTATAGAAGTTCCAAGATATTAAATAACAAAGCGAACAATAATCACCGAGCACCGAGTGCACAATTTACATAGCATTGTTAATTCCGCTATGAATAATAACAGCTAACAACACGTAATTCTCAGTAATTTGAGTAAATAGCTATGAAATGAGTTAATTTCGTGTACATAAGAACACGTATTGAAGTTTTTCATGCGCGCATTAAATATAGAAGCCACTGAAGGTCAACAGTAGCTGACACTTAAGATGCAATTAAACATTATACTCCGAAAATTCTAGATTAAAATAAAAATTTAACTTTTATTTACACGACGTAAAGGAATGTTTATTGTGTGTGGTCCTGAATTTAACGAGGCATGCACAAAATATTGAATCACAATAGCCCATAAATTTAGAGCATTTTTATTACTCATAACATTTTTCAATCACTCACCTACTTAAAAGTTTCCTGTTACAAATAAAAACAAGCACTAAATGAGCCCTTAAGGGCGGTCACTCAAACAAACTCCATAGCACATTGCACAGATATCCTTCAAGGTAGCACAAGTACGCGAAGTATTTCGATAGCGCGATACTACAAGCGACGCGACACGACCGTCGCGCGCGGAGGTTTAGCGCGGAATGACTGCGGCTAGGCACAGTCGCCTGTGTCATCGCTAGAAGCTGCGCGTGCGCATGTCTACGCTATACAAGAAGCTCATTGATTTCTAAGCGTGCAGTCAATAATAAAATCCTCTAATGCTACTACACGGGAATTCGCACTGTAAACAAACGGAAGTCCCTTGGCAAGCTCCATGTGTGGTCTGAAGTGCATTCACACCTTCCATATAAACAAACAGATTTACGTGTTTCCTTGATCATAATTGATTGCTATCTATGACGAGTACAGCTATTCTAAAATAACATACCAATAAAAATATGAAAATAAAGTTCTAATTATAAATTCTTATCAGTATTACGTTGTGTGAGTTACGATTAAATAAGAATCAATTACATCACAGACAAAACTGAAGCAAACACATAATAAATGTAATTAAACTACTTTGAATATTACAGGTACTACGATAGATCAGTTCGGTCAATTAAGACAGGTTTGATTACTAATAGTTGTGAAGGATATTTAATATTGATAAACACAGAGGACAGGGTCTGTACAGACTGGCTCGAGCTTTTTGTACGAATTCCTTATACAGCTTTTTGTCAACTGCATAGAGTTTTATTTAACTTTTTACAAACTATTCACCTACTGCCGTTAGACAACTTTAACTAGCCTAGTGTTACAATTATTGAAACGGGGAATTAATTACTGAAGTGTGGTATTTGGTAAACCTTAAAAAATAAACATATATACATAATATTGACTGCATCGTTTGTCAACGGGTTGCGAATGCGACTGCCGATCGTGAGGTCCCGAGTTCGACTCTCGGGTCAGGTACTATTGCTTTTTTTTTACTTATATTTTCTAGTAAACCTTTTTAGTAATGTGTCGGAGTTTGCATTTGTATCCGGCGTATATAGGCTCACCATCTATTCTATAGTGGAACTTAAACGTAACTGGTGAAACGTGGGAGTGTACCACACTCTTTTCTCTACATCTACGGGATAACTAGCGTGATGTTACGTTTTTTAAATGTATATGTATATAACTGGCTCTTTATTCAGTGTCATACGAACTATACACCGTTTTTTGTTTTATATTTAGATACAATGGGAGTTTACGAAATGAATTTTTACATTTAAATTAAAGTTAGAGAAAAACAAAAACCATAGTGTTGCAAAGGAAATTTAAAGAGTGTAGAATTGCAGAGAAATATGAATAGTTTTCTAAGAAACAAAATTCTTTTGTAAAAAGCATGTAATAATTTTATCGTAAAATAAATCGGCATCTGAACATCTCTCAACGAAGTTATAAATAAAAGCGATTAGTTTGTTGTTGGGCTCTTGCTGGCGTGTGGTGAGCGCGCCGCAATGGATAATGCTCAACAACGGCCTCATCAACCTTTTTATTGATCTACTGTCGGACAGTCTGTCACGCTGGCTGAGTCTGGATCGTAATCTTGAATTTATTGAGAATTATTTATCAATAAACACATTTTTATCATTTGGTCTGTCTCCTTAGTTTCTAGTATATCGTGTACTTGTATTGCTATCTGCGTTATTATTTATATTTTCTATCCTTTCTAACAGAGGTTCTCCTATCTCTACAATCCTATTCAATTTCGCTTGCCAATATCCAGAAGCAGTACCGACCAACAAGAAATGTATCCCACTTTTTTGCGAATATTTTCACTGAGCAAAATGGTGGAATGCTTGTAACGAACACTAATAAGCTACTCTCCTATGTATAAATATTCATCATTCGTTCAATTAGCGAGAGATTGGCTACAACACCGTATTGTCCAACAGTTGATTGACTGCAATCATTTTACTCTTGTAAATGTATTAGTCACTTTATCATTACACCTCGACAGCGAGCTATTTCCATAAATCAGAAGGAAATATTACAGCAGTATTCCACATCTAAATATTGCTTTTATTATTACAATTTATATGTTAATTGCATCTATCTATACTAATATTATATAAACCGGCAAAAACACAGTAACATGTCCAGGAGTCATAACAAACGAGGTATAACAGATAACTCCCTGATAAGTGAGTATGATATTAGAAAGAAACTAATGAATGTATCCAATATAGGTAATGTTTGTTTAAACATATTTTATCATACTCCAGAAAAAACCAAGGATATATCTATGTATCTAATACGTCGTTTACAACCGTGTGTAAAATTAACGACTATATAACTACATATGTATACTTAAATATAATACTTATAAATAAGTATTATACATATATTGACTGCCTCGTTGGTCGTGTTCGACCGTGTTGTGTTCGTGTTGGCGGGTTCGATTCCCGGGTCGAACACTACAAAATCTTCTAATTTAGTTTGTCTAGTAGTGGTTCGGAGTCTGGATATGTGCCCGATGCATGGCAATAGGCTCACCACCTATTCCATAGTGAGACGTAAACGTAACCGGTGAAACGTGGGAATGATCTGCATTCTTCTGGCTACCTCTTCGGGGATTACAGGCGTGAAGTTACGTTTTTTACTTCATTAGGGTGTCATGTATTGAGCATGACTTCCTTTTTGGGAACATAATTTATAGCAGATGTTCTGAAGTTATGATCATTGTCAGCCCGTTTAAGGCCACGGTTGGACGTAGGGCTCCCCTGAGACATTTTTGTCTCCAAATTATGGTAAGATACGTAAAATATACGAGTAAATACAGAACAAGGCTCAAGTATTTATACGAAAAGTATACGATGTTGTTTCCTCTGAGGAACCGAGTAGGTCTTCTTGTGAACTTCAAGATGTTCTTACAATTTAAGGTTAGTTTTTTAAGTTAGTAAGGTAGTTAAGGTAAGGTATAGGTAAGTTAGTTTTACTGTGGCAACTATATCTAATTTCTACGGGAAATACGAAAACTCGTGCGTACTGGAATTACGTGGTAGTCTAGTGTGCATTTTCAAAATAGTAGATAAATGTTATTATTGTAACGGGGCTCAATAAATAAGATATTTTTCAATAAATAAGATATTTTTCACTGCAGGAAAATGTGTAATTCCCGTGAGATAGTGCAAAATTCATAGAAGGCCACTCAATTTTCAAAAAGCAGACTGTAACTTCGTACTTCTTATTTAGTAGTATTTTAAAAAACAATTTGAGGTGTCGTTCAAGCGCTATAAAACTGCGAATTAATTTTTATTTACTTCATGTATTAGTACTCTACGTAGCCGGCACGTAACTCGTGATATGAATTATATGACTTGATAATATCTGTAACATATGAAACAATAAAATAAATTCCATTGTTATTGAATGGTAGAGCATGGACTATGAGTTTACTCGTAAGCATTCCTTGAGTTTCATTGCCTCCCGTAACCAGGAGTTTGCGATGCCATTATGCATGCAACACCTCGCGTGTCCAAACCCCATAACCGTTACCATGAACCAGAATCGATAAGCGCATTGCAGACTGCACGCCCATGGCATGGCATGTTGTACATGGGGTTACCTATTTTATCTATTAATCGTACTTTACCTTTAGTTCTAAAGGCACTTTAACCTCCTTAGCTACAACAGGTTTTTTATTGGGATATGGGGAGCTGGAGTTTGAAGACTCATTGCATCACAGTCTAGCCAATGCAGTTTGTTTGTATTTTTCTTTCACAACAGTTAAATTTATCTTTGACTTAAATTTTCCACGCTTAGTATGATACCATAGCATTTGCTTTGCCAAATTGCGATCAGATGAACCTGGATGAGGCTTTCCAAAACATTATTGTTATTATCATAGCCTCAAGCTGGGACTCCAGCGGATCCTAGATCTTAGGTTCAAATACCGAGTCGGATACTTACTGGATTTTACTAACAGATTTTCTAGTTGAAATTTCTATTAGTGGCTAGTAGTTTGGATTTGAGTATGATGTATGGCAATATACTCATCCCATATTCCAGGGTGGAATGTAAACCTAAGTGGTAAAACATGAAATTATAATACACGTATTGTAATAATGGTTTGTGTCGTATAATAATCTTCGCGGATTGCAGACGTAACGTTAAATTAATTACATTTATCAGAAACATATATGTATTTTTAAATTCTGAAAATTGCAGAAATCAAAAATATTAGTTGTACTCGTCAATCTTCTTGATCATAATAACTTTAAAAGAGTTACGAGATACAGAGACGAAAAGAAGTCCAAACTCTTTTCGTCCTTTATTTCTTGTAAAAAATTGAGGAGACGAAAACAAAATAATAAATGGAAGTAGAAAATTACTATTACACTTTTTTTCCGACCCTTTTTATCGTCCATTGTTATAAAATGAATCTCCTCAAATAATGAGATGGTTGTGGCCACATATGTTAGTCTAATATTTAACATGTTTAAATTTTTAACTGAGTATTCATTATGTAACTCTAGTAACATTAAAAAAAATACATCAACATTTATGAAAAGTGATTTTCCTCCTTCACTTTGAGAAATCCATTCACCAGCTGGACCTGTCAATAATTACTTATTGTTAGGTTATATATTTAAGATTAGGTTAAATATTATAAAAAACTGGTTTATTTGTATCAATACCTCACTAATACCAGATGTAGAAAACACCGTTTCTCTTTTAATCGTCGGGTGAAGATATAAAATGTGATATCCAAAATAATTTATTACACGAGCACTTACTTTTTGCAACCAGCAAAGAGAATGATTAAATTATGTACCGACTATACCCACACATATTTTTTCGAGACATCCCAATTAGTTTCGGCCCTAAACGAGGTCTTTCTTCATGAGAGAAAATGTGCGTGAGTTAAGTCGGTGCGTAAGTTAATCACGTCGACAAGAAATTGCTTAAATATGTGAACATGAATGCAATATATCTGTATATGAATATACGCAATAGTCTTCCTAACTTTTAACTAATTTGAATACATGTACAGACAGTGTCGTAAATAGGGCTCTGCTAGCCGTGTCTAAAAACAGGGCGCAGAATCTGGAGGGGCGCAGAAGAGACGAAAAATAATCGGAATACAATTCTATCTAATCTGCAGCGTTATCGACGACCAGAAAATGTAGAATGACCATACGACCCATTTTTCAAAGGGACAATTATAGAAAGTCGCAACAGGCGTATGAAGGCACGTCTAGCAATAATTACAAAGTAACTTACCATAAGAGCGATTGCCAACAGAGCAGAAAATATTTAGACACGAGATTGGAGATGAACAGTGGACTGCTATTCACTTTGGGAGTCCGCATAGTTTTCATTATTCACATAGACATATACATACTATCATATACATATATGTATGCCTATTAAAGGCACACATAATAAAAACAACACATGTAAGTAAACGCTATGTGTACTCGTAAATTGACTTTCATTTGCACAAGACCCGTAAATTTAGTATCCAAATTAATTATTCCTCTTGCTGGTTATTCCGCAAAAAAATAATACGACTTTGTGGTTTAAATACTAATCAAAAAATACCAAAACTACTAAGTATTTTGCACACATAAAATAAAATACTTGTTAAAAACCAATTCATAGTAACATTGTTAAAATTTTTCAAATAAATGCATATTTCATTTACACTTAAACGATATAGTGGAACTTTTTACCAACATCTGTCAGTCGTTTATCTTAAACATTTGATAGACGTTCACTAGAGCCTGCTTTTCAGTATAGCCAAGTATGCACTAATGTTAGTACAAAGACAACATCATTATCCAAGGAAGTAATGATGCTAATTACTGAGAAGGTTTTGTACAATAGATGCATCCGATCAGCTAAAGCAGTTATGGTTGTCGCTTCTCACAAACAAATACGGATTTTAAGTTTTGTATCTTCAAGTTTTGCATTATCTTATTATTATAGCATTTAAAATTGAATTCACAAATCGATATACATATATTCTTTTTTAATACTTTTCATCCACTAACTTCGCTTAGGGTATTTTCCTAGTTATCTAACAAAAAATATGAAAATTTAAAATACATCAAAATAAATAGAGTTGGAGATGATTGAAGAAAAAGAGTTTAGTTGCAAAAATAAAAAGAGCCTATGTTGAAAATGAGCGAAATGCATGTCACCTCCACTGCTCGATGTCATTTAGTTAAAATTAATGCATACAATTAATTATAACAACAGTGGCGTAGCGTGAGGGGGATGTGCATAAAGGGCGGCACTTTTAGGGGGCGACAAAAGGGTTGTTCAGGGGGCGGCAAAATGGTCGACGAGATTCTCTGAAGGCCAAACATACATATGTACTTTTAAAAAGGCGACAGCAGTTTTTTTGGTGGTGGTCAAGATATTCAGAAGGCAAAACATATGTACTTTTAAAGAGGCGACAGCAGTTTTTCTATTTCTTTTTAGTAATCGGAATTCTTAGAAGACAAGACATAGGCACTTTTAAAGGGAAGGAAAAATTTTTGTTCTGCCCCGGGTAGCTGAAATCCACGCTACGCCATTGTATAACAAGGTCCATACAAATTAATTATTAAAACATGTTTTTTTCTAATTAGTTACCAAACGATTGTTTAGATTTCTCGTTTCCAACTTCCCTTAGACTTTTCACTCAATACTGAAATATTTAAGTTATAAATTACAAAGGCAATATAAGAAACGTAAAAAAAACGCGCAACGGATGTAAAATAAAAGCAATTTATAAAACGCTTTTTTCATAATAAAAATTTTAAATCCAAAAATAATTCGTCTACCGAACATTCGTTAAAACTGTTTATTAATATCATAAACAAAATTGTTACATATTGGGGTAGATAACGAGACAATTTAACAAAAGTTGAGGTCTTGGAACATATGAGCCTTCCTCCGTCTTTTGTTTCAATTTAAACGCAACCCTTACCAGCGTGTCAATTAAACTTGACTAACTCGCCGATTATAGTAAGATGCACATCCATCCGTTAATTCATTCATTCATTGAGAACGTATTCGTTGATACAAGTATATCGAAGTCTCTTCCAGTAATATGTGCATTCGAACGACTTCGTAATTCTGTCTTCGCAGATAATAAATTATCCTGGAATACGATGAGAAGCTTATCTCAAATGTCTATGATTTCTTACCAGATTTCTATTTCCTAGCTGATTTGTAGTGAAAGGAGCATGGAAGCAAAAATCGCCAATCAGTTAAATGAATTGTGATTGAAGTAAGACTGAATTTAGACGAATATAAAGTGTTTGGAAGAAAGTTAAATTAAGGAGATCTGATGAAAATTGAACTTAGACGAATCAAGATCATTTAGAATAGCGTTGAATTGACGATATTCAACATTGTTAATGTTTTCTCTAATACTTATTATTAACAAACAACAATGAAATTACTAACAATTGTTGATGAGGATAGGCAAGGATACCGACCACTGCACTACCAAAGAAACTCAATGGGTCTATATTCGCATTTACTATTTGGATATGAAAAATATCGTTAAAACTTCCGATCTTTTTCCATTCAACACATTGTTTACTTTGTCACCAACCACACAAACCACTAAGGTGTTACCTTATCCACACCACAGTCCCGCCTATTCGGTTTATTCCAGATTGGATCAAATGGACGACTATTAATCAAAGTGTGACGCCCGTATCCGACCCACCTCAATGTCACTCACGGGGTTCGACAGCAATGCATCATTTATGAACTCTGTAGTTATTTGTCCTTATATGTACATACTCGTATATCTGCATCTTTATCGACTGATATATATGTATAATATACATATGTGCTGTAAATATTTAATGTGTTCTTGGTTATGAAACCCAGAAGAATAGAAACAACTATACCTTTAAATAGCATTTCATTCATAACTGTCTAAGGTAGACCATTTGGCTATCATAATATATTCAATATAAAATCGTGGGCTGCTGTGAGTAATTCATCAGATGGTCCGTTTAGGATTCACTGATTCAATGATACGTCAGTGGTGTATCATTTATTAGCTGCGTCATTAATCAACTGTGTTCTGCTATTCTTCTTCCAGATAACAAGTTACATTTATACGATATAGACTTTTATGAATATGAGCATAGATTGGGATGGAACTCACTATAATTTATCAATGGGCGATAGAGATAATTACAGACAAGCCAAATGTGCACAATTTTATGAAATCACATTAGAACTGAATTCAATCCTCGTGGGTCAGATATGGCGAATTTAGAGATCTCAAATCACATATTCGATATTGATAATTTGTGTGTTTGGGGCAATTTAGAGCAGTTCTATTGATCAGATGTGAGGACCGATATGAAAGTATGTATAATATCCACATCGTGATCACACGAAAATTTTATCGAAACTTTATCGGAAAACTTCAAACGGCATTTGAGATGAAACGACTTATAAATAAATATAAAATTATTTAGCAATGATACATTATTATCATGCCTATTATCTTTGAAGAGGTAGGAAGAGGAGTGTAGTACACACCCACGTTTCACCAGTTACTTTTATGCCCCACTATGGAATAAGTAGTGAGCCTATTGCCATAAACCGGGCACAAATCTAGACTCCGAGCTACTACTAGAAAATCTAAATTAGAAAAATTCTATAGTGCCCGACCCGGGAATTAAACCCAGGAAATCCTGATCGGCGTTCGCACTTGCAACCAACACGAACAACGAGGCAGTCAAATTATAAATAATACTTTGATCAAACGAATCACACATATATTTTCACATCACACATACATTTGTGAAATTTTAAAAGGTATAGCTCCAAGATAGCTTGTACAACTGCAAAGTTAATGAAAGCCTGCGAAAATTCTTTGAAGATCGAAAAATGGAGGTTATAAACAAATTCCAAGTAAACAAAGTCTTAAGAAGTTTTGGGAGTCAACAGTGCGGTGAGTTTAGCAAATTAGAGAGAAACAAAGCGTAAACAATAACAATAAAATAAACAAAACATAAACAATAACAATACACGGGTAAACAAAAAGGCGTTGGAACTTTTTAATTTGCGAGAGTAGGTACTAAGTTCTCTAGCTCGACGGACAATTCAAGATAACGTTATGAATTTTTTCGCGACAACAATTTTATGGGATTTTTTTAAATATAATGTTCCGATATTACGTTTGTTATTTGATATTCTTTAGGTTATCGTGACCTGTAATGTAACTTGTAATGGTTTCAGAGATCTTGAAGTCCAGGGGGAAACCAATCGTTATATTTTGGTGTAAGAAAATCTTGTTAACCATAATCTTAAAATTTCTTGTAATGTGTTTATTGGCATTTGGGTGATTCTCAACATTTTTACTTGCTCGATTGAGCCGTTATTTAGAATATCGAATCTTTTGCCTACAGACTGGAATTGATACAATGTTTGCATCTTTTGAGTATGACATGTTACGTTCCATAGGTATACCTCATCGACAGTTGCTAAATATTTGTGTGTGATCAAAGGTAAGAACAGGGTCTTGTTTCAGAACTTTTTTGAATTAGACGTGGCTGAGGAAAAACACACCCACCGACCCTATGTCGGAATACCAGTTCGTCGGAAGGGGTGATTAAACCCGACGCTATATAGATTATATCGGTATGGCGCAGCCTACCTAAGGTCGGCTTGATGTGTTAGCTACCTGTGGGCAGCAGCGTAAGCAGTGCAATAAGCTTTATTCTGAGATTGCCAACTCTAAATGGGTTTGGGCCAAAAAACCCTCTGGAGAAGCCTATCCAGGAGGGGATTTGAACATGCTGATGAAACTTGGGATGGTTTATTCAACAATTTGATACTTTCATAATACAATAATAAATAAATGTTAGAAAAACAATCTACCGTCTTGACCAAGTGCAACTTGACAGGTTTTCATATGATTTAAGGAATAATATTAATATCACATAACAATCCTAAAAAACATATGCCTATAACTTCATAAAGTTGGTATGTGGCACAGGTTTCACCCCCAGACTCCCATTTATTGATAAGTCATCGTATCGTTTCATGTTCGCTAAGAGGGTCGGAGCTTTCTTGGAACATGTTCAATCTAGTCGCGGAAAGTTTATCTAGGATGACCCTTGTCAATTCTCCCGCACGCTCTAGACGGGATTGAGAAAACATGGAAAGTTTCGGGCTCGGAAAACTTGGACGGAAAACAATCGTGGATTAATTTGTCCCTCACTAGTCTATATCAGTCACGCTATTTGTTTTTATTTTTTATACTGTAAGGAGAAGCGGTCAGTCAACAGCGCCATCTAGTACATGCCATAGAAAACGTAGGCGTAACACGTGTTGTTAATCTGTGAAATAATTGTGAATCATCGCTCAAGTGTTTTAAACAGTATTGTTGTAAACCACTATAAGAAAGCCAGCCATGGGCATAGGAGCATCCTCGATTGTGCTTTTGTTGATATAGGACGTATTGCTGTCCGTCCGTACTTAAGATCTAGTTCAATCCTCTTGTGAGCGGAAGCTTTCCCGTTTGTGTAGCAAAAGCTCCTATAAGATTGTTATTGTAAGTGATCGATTTAGATCTATTTTTTATGTCATTTCAATGCCTGGTTTCTAACAGTACTATAAAGTGTTGTAGGATGTTATACTGTTATAGAATCATGGGTTGTAAATGTAATTAGTGGAACGTGGGAGTATACTACACTCCTCTGACTACTTCTTCGGGGATGACAGGAGTGATGTTACGTATGGAATGTATTATAATACATACGTGCGTAAGAGCCTTTTTCAGCAAAGCCGCTTATACTGAAAACGTTCTTACGTTTGCTAATAAACTCGACGCATATGAACAAATACGATCTGTTTACTTACGTCACGTATTGATACAGTCTATTGATTTAGGGATTGTACATATAAAATCGTTCTTTTTTTTCCATTATATTGATTTGCACAATCTATCCCTGTAGATTATTCTGTATTATGGACCCCTGTCCATAATACAGAATTTTACAATACTTGCTTCATACATATGTGTTCGTTATGATAAAATTCATTAATCATATATTTTAGTGCACGGGTGCCAGCAAAATTCGATGTGATTGTCATGTACTAATATTAATAAGTAAGTATTAATAAGCAAAGTATAATACTTTACATATTAAATATTAAATAACAAATAAATAGTTTTCTATTCTATTTTAGAGTTTGCAAGAATAGTTATATTGCATTGCGCAGTCGATGTTCTTTAAGTATGTATTCCGTGAAAGGCCTGGCGTGGTAATATGTATAATAAGAAAAACATAGTAAGCGGAGTCGCTTCCACAATTTTACATGGATCGCGACACACCGCATCTGCTTACCAACATATGTGAAGTTGTGAACGTGAAGTGTGTGACGTGCATGTATGAAGTGATGAATGTGGACGAAGCACGACAGGTGTGTAAGAATAGAGATATTTGGCACTCTGTGATCTCTGCCTACCCCGCAAGGGACCTGGCGTGAAGATATGTTTGTATGTATGTACGAATAAAAAAAAAGTTGTAACTTTGGTCCAGCATGTTATTAAAATAAAAGGCATAGAGTCTATTAGATAATATTTGGCCTGTTCAACTTACAGATACATACATACATATATGTATAACAAGAACTTACCAATTATAACTTAAATACATACATAGGTAGTTATCGATTCACCATATATATACGAGTACATAACTGAGTGCCTACTTCGTAATAGACTTAGCCTGATGATATAGTCAGAATATTACGAGTAAATAGATTCATACCCCTGAGTAGGTACTTAGATGGTAATCCATATAATAATACATATGTTCAGTCACACCCTCTTATACCTTGATACACAACTTTCTAGGTATTTGAGAACTGGAAACACTTGAATTTTGCAAGCAAAACTTAAGGAGAACTGCTCCGTCGCTGAAGGTATCGGGGACTGATCGATAACTGTGACTCTTGCATTTGCGCCCTCGCGTTCCGAACGAGTCTTAACCCAAATGTCTCTACAACGAATATTAAAGAAAATAAATCAAGATAAATTGTTTTATCTACTCTATTTACAGATATACTGAAGTTACATATGCTGTTGTATGAACTATACCGCAATATGGTATAGTACAACGTAACTGTTATATGAATAAATGAACCTTTGTGGACCGAAATGTCTCTACAAAGATTATTCATCAAAGTGACGAAAATTCAAATTGTTATCTTACAAATGACATATTGCAATTGTCAAATACAATAGCAATATGTGGGCGTTACATTAAAAAAAAATAAAGCTTCCCAATATGTTTTAAACGGTTACGACAAGACGAGACCGGTTTCACCAACATGCAAATATAGCCTCATTTTTACTTTAAGGTAGATATAGTGAAAGCACAGTTGAGAAACACAAGTATGTATTATTTATCAAGCGATTCTGTGGCTCAGAGAAAAACTTTTGTGAAGAGCACTAATTTATTTTAATTCCGACTCTGGCGGAAAATTGATTTTTCTTTTAGCTCATTTAAATTTAGTTATTATAAATTTTTGGGTGACCACATAAGGCGATCTGAACCTAAAATATGCAAGGCCTGTGCTATGGTAACTAGATGGCCTATAAACCATATGATTTATAAATAAATACATATGCATATGTTCTCGCAATGACTTAGTAATCTTGAGTAATATGTATACAGATGGATAGATACGTACTTGAAACTAGCTCTTTTATATGTAGAGCTTGAGAAGACAGGTATAAAAAGCAATATTGATAACACATAAATCGTTAAGAATCGTCTGTCATGATGGAGGAGAATTATAATAAAAAAGCTCGAGGGAAATAGTTATGTGACAAATTTTATTTTACACGTTCAATAAATACACATTGAATAGGAGACGGATATAGAGATGTCCAAATTTTCTCTACAACGAATGTAAAGTTCACAGACGCATGCCGCCTGAGTTGTTTATAGAGCACAGATATGTCGGGTGGCCGACCGCGCCCTCTGCTGACGTTTGTTGCGGCAGGTCAGCGGCAAACACATTAGACAAATTGTGTGACATCAGTAAAGCAGCAATTATATGCTCTCAAACTTACCCATCTTTACATTACTGTTACTATATAATCCCGCCTGCGAGGTAGGCAGGCAGTACTGAGTGTCAAAAATCCCTAGAATTCAAAATCTGACATGCTTCTTCTGCATTCATCATTATCTTCATACACGAACGCCAGTTCCCGGACTATTACATTATGTTAATAAAATCGTTTATACAGTTTTCATCACTACGAAAATATTTAACATACATTTAAAAAAAATTCACTATCTTCAGTACATACGAATGATTTCAATCAAACCAGTCCCGAAGGTTACTATTGTTAATAAAACAGCACACAGTACGACATTAACCCTGATATTTCTTATTGATCTTGGAATATGCTTATGTAGTTATAGAAGTGGTCACATTAAAATACTATAAGCTTAACTTTTAACTGAACGGTTTAACTAGACAATAGACAATTATTCAATATTTAAAAAATAAAATTTAAGAAATATTTGTAATTTAATTCCTACCAAAATAAGATTGTTTATTATTATCTCATAACACTGATCACAAATACCGGCATATATTAAAACCTAAAATCGAAATCTTAAAGATGATAGTTACTCTTATCGCAGCATCTTTAATGTATAAATTAGTGAATAGGTCCACGAAAGCAACAATTATTTTAAATTGTCAAGAGTGAACCCATTAGATATTAACACAACCATAATATTTCATTGTGAACAGTGCACTCATGAACATAAACGTTACAAAAATATTGCGCCGTGAACTGTACACAGAATAGGCAAGAATGAAATAATAATAATGCTCTGTGAACAGTGCAGCGACAAACGGTAAAATCCCTTGCTGATCGTGTAAGACAGGGCGAAAGCTGATTTTCCGGCAGAGCGACGCAGGCGTCCCGTCACGCACAAGGTCAAGGCTACAGAGGATCTTGCTCCGGTCCCGGGGGCTCGAACATGACGCGGGTCGCGATGGAGTCATTGGGTTTGTTTGTAAACAACTCGAGATAGAATTACTTTGCGGATCAAGGCAGTTCAATGACTTTAATGCCTTTACATCCGTTTCTTTATCGAGCTGTGTAAAAATAGAACCACTTATTAATTATAAACATAAAATTTCTTCAATTTTTTTATTAACTTGAAATTTGTCGTTGAATTTAAACCCGCTAGAGGACAATAGGCTCACACCCTATTACATGAAACATTCGTGCAACATTAGAGAAACGGTGAAGTGTACTACGCTCCGCTGCCTAACTTTACGAGTATTACAGTTGTGATAATGTTACGCATAGAGATATTTAGAACTTGGTGCTTTCTGCCTACCCCGTAAAGTAAATATCGGACGAACATTATAATAATAACTTTAAAACTGTGTAGTTAGTGTACAATTGACCTTGTATATAAAAATACCTTATCATAATCATTTATATGCATTTAACACAAAATAACACGTGTACAAATAAAATATACCTAAAATTATTAAATTAAAAAATTATAAATTTATTAAGATACCCTCATTTATAACGCTTACATTTCTTGTCAGTAGTATCGTAATTACTTGCGAAATTTCCTTTCATTCTTACCACGTGTGCTCGTACCCGCTCACTAACGGCGTCGAGCCAAGAAGCCTAGACTGCAACTAGAATGTGGCTTTACAACACAGTCTGTGAGTTGAAATTGGAATGTTGCTACTAGATCCAACCAAAATGCCATTTGAATATCGCTATTCATCGTTTAAACATGAAGGGAAAATAGAAAATAATTGTCAATTATGATCACAAATCATGTAACGTACAATGGACGAGTACAGATATTGTCTTTATTAAACCTAATACATTACACCACTACTGTATTTCCAGAAGGAGTAGGCAGAGGAATGTAGTGTACATTATTAACTACTAGAATTCCACGTTAACTCCGGATCAATTGGACCAACTGATAAACAAATACAGTAAGTGGAAAGTTGGCTAAGAGGCTATTGTTTCATTTACGAGCGTGCTAATAGTGTGTCTGCTGACTTGTACTCACATTGCTCACACTTATCTCCGGGGACAGAGCAGACGGCGAGCAGACTGTTGCGTGAAATATGCTAGTACTAGATGAGGTTTGAGCGTTAAGTGAGCAAAATAACGTCCTTTTGTTCAGCATTGTAGAGACATTTGCTACGGAATGTGTTGACATATTTTACTAATATGTAAATGTTGATCTTATTAGTGCTGTACGAATATGTGATATTTATGCCTGTACTATATCATATATTGAAAATGTACCTATGTACATGTTATAAATAAGTTAACATTGAAATATGTAAATCGCAAGACTTTGTGCTCTACGGAAAATGTAAGTTACATATCGAGAAAGATATTTACAAATAAAACATATTTTATTGAAAATTGAGATGGAAAAGGAGGAAAATTAAATGTAATAAAAAAGTACCTGTACAGAAATCTATGAGGCGAGTTAAGGTAGGATAAGAACTATATATTTATAAATGAAATAGTAAACTTTTTCATCACGTAAATATTTTTTATCATTTCAATGTTTCGGGGAAATACAAGCGCGATTTTGTTATGGATATCACACAAACCTCTTCCGTTTTCACTCTATCTGTAACACATATTTGTTCGCACGTTTTCGCTCTGATAAACGGCGGGCAGGCCGCCTGCGCCGTGAAATCCGATTATTTCAATCGCTTTAAGCGACACGTGTTTTTGTGTAACACGTGTCGCGTTTACCTTTCACCGGCTTTCCAACGACACACGTCGACACTCGCGAACGGGGGTATTAATTCAAATTACGAGCACATAGCCAACAAGTTTCAGCTGTGACGCGTTGAGTTATGGTTCGCGTAACGTTCGTATTCGTGCTCATTTGTATTCGTACTCATCTGTATTCTTGAATATTCGCATGCGTGTGATTGTGCAACTGAATTCATTTTGTGTGACATTAAAAAATGTAAAAAATATACTCCCACTGTAAATTAGTTAAATTATATAATATTATATCATAACCCCAAATACCAAGG
>DWFO01001109.1:0-16904 GCA_018246595.1 Mimoniades nurscia nurscia | reverse complement strand
GTGGCGCCTATGTTGGCTGCGTGTCTCTTGCCCATCCTAGTGGCTTCAGTCTAATGCCACTTGTATCGGACATTTTATTGTCACACGCTCGCAGTTTTCTGTGAGTTGTGAACCACGAAATTTCGGAAGTATGTAGCCGGTGACGTTTTTATTGACACTAAAAGCGAAATTGAGGTGAAGTTGGAGTGTTCCTAAATTTGCGGCGTCAGTTCGGTTGCTAGTTCTTGACTTCATAATTTTTTATTGCTATCCGTGAGCTCAAGTTATTTTCAAAGTTATGATATTCTCTAGTCGTAAAGGCGTTAAGTATTACAAGAGCGCTCTGATTAGTAATAAAAGAACACCCAATACGCTATTGTAACGTAATATAACTCATATAGATTTACGTTCGTTGTTGCCCATGAAATTGGATTGATTTATTTCTAGAATTAAACTGAACATAATTACAGGAATAAATTAATTATTTTATGAAGTTAACTGTGAGGCGTCTTCGATACAGATAATGATCGCGTTTTAACTATTCATGACCAAAACCGGGGAATTAAAAACCTATTTGACATGAAGGTACCAGAAGGCATCGCCTTACGAAATTATGTGTTTTACAATTAAATGTCACTAGCTGTACCGATGTAGGGAAATATTGTTAACAAACATTTTAGATTTCACTAAAGTTGTTCGCTAAAGCGTGTGAGAAACCACACTGGGCCAGCGTGGCAGATATCAGCTCCAGTGTCCAAGATAGGAACGATAAAAGGGTTGTTGATGATAAAATAGTTCATAATTTTATATGCATTCCAATTCATAAAATAACTCGTTCGTTCGCTGCGAGTGCGAATGCTCATGGAGAGTTCCTGGTTTCGATGTACGATGTATGTTCGAGTTTTTCTAAATTGAAATTCCTAGTAGCGCTGGGCCATTGTATTCATCAAATGTACATTATTATCAGTAAGAATTAAATGTCAACGGCTAATATGAACACGCTGTGACCTATTGGTACAGTGGTTAGTGAACCTGACAGTTGCGCTCGGTCTTGTGATAACTGAAAATATGACGACCACATGCATTTCTTCTGGGTTTGAATATGAAAAATATCTATATAAATATATATTTATACATATACGTAGTATATGAACCGTATATTTACCATAACCCAAGCTCTTTTGATGCTTACTCTGGAACCAGATGACCGGGTGTGGAGATGTCCCAAGATGTTATCATTATATTATATGTGTACCTGATGCAATGTTAAGAGAACAATTATATTCTGATCAAAAAGAAACAGTATGATTGATGATTTACTAACTTTACTAACTAAAATAAATGGTAAATTCTAAATTGTAAATTTATTAACTAAAAGCATTATTTTATGCTGCCAATACTGGTCACAAATAGCGTTTCCTTCAAAATCGTAAAAATAAAAACAATATTTTTATTATAGAGAGATGTTCAACTAATTTGGTTGTTCTATATTTTAATGCTTCCGCCAAAGACCGCGGGCGGTGCAATCGTTACATTAATTCATAGCTTTACGAGTTGCTGAAGCACGAGACTCGTACAAGTGTCGTTTTCTCAATTTTCCCGCCAATTTTCGGTCACAAAATGGCCGTTGCTCAGGCACGGTGTGACACGCACCTTTGTCACGCGACCATAGACTATTTGTTTTTGTTTATTTCGAGAAAATATTACAAGAAACAGTAAAGTGAATCTACGCTTGATGTCACATTACGCATTATTTATGTCACAGAATACATAAAGAGGTAATGTAGTACCTATTTATTTGTAGGGCGTAAATGTCGGTGGAATAAAAAGTCCTTGCTTGTGAAGTTACGTACCTAATATTTAAAAAAAACTTGATTAAGAAATTATTGAATTATATCTACATAAATATAAAATGTTCTTTAAGCCATGTAAAGTCTGCCAAAACGAACTTCGATATATAGCACAGAGTGTTCTTTGGAGTGCCTATGCATGATCATGAAAAAATAATAATTCAGAGAGAAGACCTGTGTCCAACAGTGCAACAGTCAAATGATAGATGACGATGAAAGAAAAATCTTGCTGAAGATGACATTTACATAAAAAAAATTAAATCAAGCATAAAATGCGCACATGTAATTTAATGAAAATATCATACAACCTAGACATCAGTTATTACCCTCAATTATCTTTGAGCGTTGAGATCTCAACACGCTGCCTTAATCAAATCTATGGCAACCTTCTCAGCTATCAGAAACCATGTCCCCGCACTATACATCTGCGCTACGTAATGCAATTAGCCGCGATGTCCGCACGACGCGAAGGCGTGGCTTGATTAAAGAGCCAAGTGGTTATATTAATTCCAATCTCGTTATATGATAATAAAGCAATCATGTGGACCGGGTTAGTAGCGAGGGAAATCTAGGCAGTATACGCTTAAGTATTTCTTCATGAATATAGATAACCAATAAAGGATGGAGTGAAAAAAAAATGGTAACATTATTTTATCTCCTTTTTATATAACATAATCCAGAAAAGAGGGAGGCAGGTCACCTAGTGCTAAGATTAGCATCGCCTGTGATGTCACTTAGAGAAGTAACATTGTTAATACAATGCCGGCATTGAAAAAGAGCTCTTTTCTCTATTCTGTCTTTTAGTAATTATATGTAAGTTGTAGGTCGGAATATAAAAGATATTCATAACATGTATGTACGTATATATGTATATTGTAATTGGTGAAAAGTGGGAGAAGGCTACACTCCTCTGCCTACCTTTTCGGGGATGACAGGCTTGACGTGCCTCTACAAAAAGGAAACAATTTCTTTTTGTATACATCGATTAGCAGACATTTTCTTTGAACATTTTCATTTGTACTTAACTTATACTGTCAGTTAGATGTAGTGAAGTTGCGTATTAAAATAGAGAGAAGAAAAATATCTTATTTCAGATGCGCGTTCGTCAATACGAAGATTCCGCCCACAGTTGAACACATTGTAATATCTTACACATTTCAACGTGATTTACCTATATATATCAATGATAGACATTACATACAATGTGATGGTTATTGATAATTTAGTGTGCAAAATGTGTTATTGACCAGTTCTGAAACATCATAGTTATTAGTTTATTCACCATTTAATTTAATACAATAATCGAATTTTACTAAACACGTTCCAAATGATTTTCTTTGTAACCGAAGTTTGATTTGTGCCTCCAAATGATAGATTTAGAGATGTTAGAAAAGCTTTTTTGAATGTTTAAAATAAAAACAAGTAGAACAATCTAAAAAATGACATAGTGTTTAATTACATTGGCACATTTAATACTAGCATAATAAAGTGCCCATACCATTTCTAATTTTGCCCCAGATTTAGCTTCGTATGTTGTAAGTTCCCTTGAAAAGAATCAAACGATACGATCAAACATCAGTCAAGTGCGAAGTACAAATATTTGCGACGTCCTTTGGTCAAAACACTCGGCTCATACGTACGTCGGTAACGAGAGAAGGGCCAATCGGAAATGAGCAAATAGGCCGAGTGTTACCATTGTTCACTCGAACTGAGTTATTTCGAATATTGAGTGAGCAAGTGAGTGAACGAGTTGGCCTTTCACTTATGACTGTACAGTTCTGAACCAAAAGAGTGTAAATTTACTATTAGGTACATGACATTTTACACAGCCTTTCATCCTATATTATGTGAATTTATCATCAGCTGAAAGAATCATCAGAAGTGTCAGAAATCGGCGTGTGTATACGAAGTGAATGATGAATATAAAAAAAGCACAGGTTTATAAGAATAGAGATATTTGGCGGTCCATGTACTCTGCCTACCACGTATGTTGATATAATAATAATAATCTGCTAAATAAATGCAAAAAACGTGATTTTTTGATTGAATTATAAGAAGAAACATGTTGAGAAAATTTGAGATTGAAATAAATAGAATTTCAGTACTTTTCAACCGACTTCATTAACAAACGAAAATAGGAATCAGTCAGAGTTAAAAGTTTTAACCTTAACAAATGTACCAATATGTTTTCGTTTTTAAGAAAGTTAAAATTATTGATACATACGAATATGTTTGATTATTTGTTATTAAATATTCTATGGTAGTGGTATTTCAGTGTGCAACCAAAACGCATTTGATCCTGTTTGATCCGCTGCTAATATTTGCACGGTGTCTCGTGGGAACCGCGTCATACATCTCAAGAGGAGCTTTACTCAAATTTCAAACTGTTTGGGTTTCCTTAAGATTAACAAGTGATGTTCGATTGCAACGGAAAATAATTGAACCACTTGAAAATACCTATAATGTCTCTACTATGTATATACATATACTACATACTATTATTATAGACAGTTAGCCTTGAATACTCGCTGTTACTGTTACAGGCAGTAAGTGAGACAATTAATTTACCGATAGCATGTTCATAAATTTCTTAACGACCATGCAAAATCATTTAATCTTAAAAGTATGTTAATTTATATATATTTACTTATTAGTTTACGTTTTTATTATATAAGCTGATTTATATAAGCTGATTTGAACACGATAACATTGCACAGTATCATTTTAGTTAAACGGATTTGAAAACAACACATGTTAGTAAACAACATGTGTGTTATTCGCATGACCCCTGTTTGCCGATACTTCAAGGTTACAAGTTGTGTCGGATTACAGATGGATAGATTTGGACGTAACCGTATACCGAAGTAGCAGATCGTAGCTTTTACAATAATGGGTCTTATATACCCTACATGTAGTATAGTGCAGAAGATATTATGAAAATGTAGAGGGGGATGAGAATTATTGCAAATCATTTTACGACTTTATGGCCAAAAACAAACGTAATTTCACACCTACAATCCCCAAAGAGGTAGGCAGATGAGCGTAGTACTCACCCACATTCCATCAGTTAGGTTTATTGCCATGCACCGGGCACATATCAACATTCCGAGACACAACTAGAAAATCTGAGAAAGAAAAAATCAAATGCCCTACTTGGAATTTGGACCCAGGACCTCTCGATTGGCAGTCGCGCTGGCAACACGACCGACGAGGCAGTCTCCAACACGATCAACGAGGTAGTCATATATGACGAGTTATTACTAATTACATAAATACATAATATGTATATGTATATGACGAGTTATTACTAACTCGTCATATATGACTACCTCGTTGATCGCGTTGGAGACTGCATATGTACATACATATCTTCACACCAGGTCCTTTGCGGGGTAAGCAGAGAGCACAGAGTGCCAAATATCTCTATTCTTGCACACCTGTCATGCTTCGTCCACATTCATCACCCTCTTCATAAATGCACGCCGGTTTCGGAGACTTCTAACGTCCCCATCGCATAAAACCTTATTTATTTGGTCTAGATAGGTGAGTCTTGGTCTCCCTCGGCATTTATAATGATATTTATATATTTTAATTCTTTTCGTTATACATAGAACTAATATATGGCAGCCCTACAACGAGATGTGATTCAGTACCGGATGGATCGGTGGCAAAAATTCTGTTCACGTTTCGCGGGACATCGAAATTTTATCGTATACCCACATCAAATACAAGGTGCGAAAGCGAATCAACAATGTGTATAAATAATTGTTTTATTATCATAGCGTTGTCTTAAACAAGCTATGTAGGTATGTAGTTGAGTTCCAGTAGCTGTTCCTGGAGAAATAGGAACTATGTATTTATTATGTATTGTAAATTTATCGCCTAAAATAATTACATATAACGTTTTGTTTTGTTATACATTAATAGCAGTGGTTTTTTTTAGATCACTCTACTTATTTTATTTTTTTTAATTATTGTTTTGGTTGCAAGCATAACTGTCGACCAGCATGTTCTCGGTTCAACTCCCGGGTCGGGCACTATAGAACATTTCTATTTTAGATGTTCTAGAAGTGGCTCTTAGTCTGGATTTGTGCCCGGTGTATGGCAATAGACTCACCACCTATTCCATTGTGGGACGTAAACGACTCTGCCTACCTCTTCAGGATTTATAGACGTGATGTTACATTTTTCCATTCTGAAACTTCCTTTATTATTTTAAGATAGATATGTATTTATATACCTTGTCTCACAATGAAACCTTTACCAATGCCTGACCTTTTATCAGGTGTAGTTAAACTTTAACAAATTTTTTAACGACTGTTTGTTTACTAAAGTAACAAAAACTTACAGAAATAGCTGTGGCGATGCCTTTGCCACGATTATTAATTTAAAAGTTCAATGATAAATAGTTAACTAGTTTTAGTAGATATTTTACATAGTTCGATATGTAACTTCAAAATGTTGAGAGTTCTTTTTTTGCAGTGCTGATTGTGCTTTTCTAAAAATATCATAGATCATCGAATTAAAGAAAACAAATCTTTAGACTTTCCAGAATCTTCAGGGTAAATATTTTTTATGGAGACCGTTTAAAAAAAACATTCAACAGCTTCCCTGAAATCACCATGACAACAGTAATAATCGATTCTAATCGTATTAAAATCGACGTTCCACGCATTCTCCCCACGGCAATGTATCCGCGAGTGTTGCCAGCGCTAAATAAACGTCCGCTTGCAAATTGTGCGTGAATAAACATTGGAAATAATAGCAGTATTGTGTTACGATCACTCCCCTCGTGGAGAACACATTGTGCGTATAATATCTGGCGCGCTTGATCAGAAAACGAACTCAAATTTGTCACGTTGTTGATACTTGATACATAGGTACACATCTCTTTTTAGATTTCAACCACGTTCAAAAAAAAATTAAATACCTTTTACATTTCTCATTGAAAGGTGTGTTAAATATTTAAGCACGAATAAATCTGAATTATTAACAAAAGATAAGAACAGATTAAACAAAACTCTTATTACACGATCTCTTGATAGCAAATTGGAAAATAAGATAAAAAATGTAAACCAATTTTAAAAGACAAAAAATTTCCATGCACGAAATTGACGCGGTCGTGGAATGGAACGGCAAACATTTTTGCAGCGGGCTATTTCCCTCAATGTTGCTACACTAAAGAAAGATAAACTGCGGTCGTCTGCCGCTGACGCGTCCACTCGCCGCGCATTAGGCGCGCCTACATGGAAACTAAGTGTGTCACACACTTATTTTTTCCCCGCGGCAGTTTTAATTTCAGCAAGCTGACCGTGTGCGAGTGTCTCTGACGCCGTTTGATGTATGGCAGCACTCGAGTCTGCAGGTATCAAGCAGTGAACGGACGAATAATTTAATGAAAAACTGTTGCTTTTATCAACAAAATTACTTTAGACTTGGATAACATTTGAATTAATTTATTTACAACCGAAATAAAACTAGCAAAAATTTTAATGCTTCAACACGTTAATTATCGTGGCTGTGATTTATGCAGTTTTAAATACGGTATATCAAAGTTAAAGCCATCTCGTATATAGGCACTTTGCAGCCTCCTAGCAGCAACAGATCAAATAATAAGAGCACGAGCTCTTTTAATTGTAGTTCAGTGCAAGCGAAGCCGCTTGCCAAGCGTTTTTCATTTCTAATTCAAATTCGAAGGTGTCGTTGACATTCGATACAAGAATCACACCGCGAAGTATCTACTCGAGTGGAGAGTGTTGTATTTATCTTTATTTCTCCTTGCATCGCATTACCCGAAGCAAGAATAATTTTACTTTGGCTAGAGCCTTGGACTGCATCGACCGCATGCTATTTGCGGACGTGAGGCCTTATGTTTACTCAGCCAAGACTCTAGTGGTGGACAAACACGGGACCGATCGGTCGGAATTGCTTATTTTGTCTCTGCCTACACAACTAGGGAGTTGACGTACAGGTATGGAAGCCCAGCGTACGTCAGGGTAGCATTCTATGTCCGTTTTTTCTCATAACATTTTTGTAGTTACGTAATAATTTCGACGCCAGTATTCGAGAGCATGTTTTTTGTTCTTTCATACCGCTTACGAAGTTTACCATTTTCATTTGGGGTGTTCTTCCTAAAGTTTTATTTAATGGTCCATTATTAACAGTCGCTGGTAACATTTCTTTTACGGACTTAATTAGTTATTTACAACAATTTACAAAACAAAACAATGTTTCTTTAATGTAACTTATTACGTTAAAATTTAATACGAATATTATGTGAAACTAATACAGCAAAAATATCGTTATTTTATAATGAGAAGATATTCGATCTACATACTAACTGACCCAAATTGTCTTCCATATCACACACACTTGCTACTTTAAACTGATAATGCGGTGAACGGCTGCGATTATACGAATATTTAAACAACCTTACGAATATACATATCTATATAGATAACCCACAAGAATAATCACAAACCTAAAAAAGCATAAAGTATAATTATTAAACAAAACAAAAGACAACACCAAAGTCTCAACACCAAAGTCTCCACCATTACAACGAAGCGAAGCACGTGAAGGGGATTCAGAAAACAGTTTATAATTTCTCGAAGCAAGCAATTAATTGTACTAACACACTCGAGCGAACCAGACGTTCATTCAATATACCGCTCTACACAAACACAGAGCGCGGCCAGCTGATAAATATTGATTTATTAGATAGTAAAATAGTATTAATGAATGTTGTTAACAATTTCCATAAATATAGTAAACCTCTGTATATAAGAGAAAATATAATTTACGCAATGAATGAAAAACGTGATGAATCTAGAAGGAGCGCGGCAGGTATGTAAGGATAAAGATATTTGGCACTCATTAAACTCTACCCACCCCTTGAGGGACCTCACGTCCAAGATACATTATTTATATATCATGTATCTATAATTTACGCAATAAAGCCAACTTTATTCTACGAGAGAATTGAATTTATTTAAAAAAAACTGCTATCGGATAGTGCTTATCATCCATTTAAAAAAGAAAAAAACATCATTCAAGAACGTTCAAAAACATATAGGTTGATACCGATCAGTATCAGTTGGAGAAAAACTATGAGTAATGAACAATCATCATTTCTGAGTTGTATTTTTACTTAAATGCGTATATTTACATATACGTAAAAATACTAGGTGGAAACTATGTACCTACTTAAAAGTACAATTGTAGTTTTACAATAAAATATATAAGTTTGAAAAATATAGGTATTATTGTCACTCAGTTTGTTAACAGACCAGAGATTTGCACTTAAATCAGTACTACTTTTATTGCTAAAAAATTATAATCTTTTACAATTTTCCTAATCACTTTATTATAAGAAATGAACTGAAAAATTACATGTATCAAATTTCAAATTAACTTCATATAAAGAAGGTATTAATAACAAAGAGCTTGAAGCTAAATTGCCTTTATCGGTTGTTACAATATAAAATGCACCTGCAAAGATTAGGAGCAATTATTAACGGATTTACGTCACGCGTCACTCACGGTTCGTTTCCCGCTTAATTTTTGACAGCCATCTTTGTTTTCGATTTTGTCTATGGTACTCTCGAGTGAACGAGTATTAGACAATTTATTTTTGTTTGCTCAATCAACTCTTGTTTGCACTTTCTCTCGGACTACTGGGTTCTTACAGAATACAGATTACGTTTCGGTTATTGTCTTTTGTCTACCGGTTCGAGTGGCACTAGTTGACGGGTCAGCGCCATCTTGATTCAAGTGCACTTTTGAAATTAGTTTGCTGCTGGCAATAATTGATTTGCACCGATCGCCACTACAGAAGTTTCTTTTGGGAGACGGTAAAGTATATATTTTTCTATTCGTTGATGAAAACATTAAGTAAATGCCAAAAATATTAAAAAGAATACGAGTGTTTCTGTGTTGCGGATTTTAGACTAATTTTATATTAATAGCTACATATTTCTAATTTACTTGACTTTATTGGATTATAACTAGATTGAAAACTGCCTCGGTATGACCGACAATCATTATGATTCACAGTAAACAACCAGAGAGCTTCTTCAGCGTGCACCTGAGCTAACCGATATCGCTTCCGTCTCCCGTATCGGGTTACCCACGCACCGGTAATAAGTAATCGAGTAGACGAGTTGTCACGCGCGTCTGAGTTTTTATGCCCCTTACTGACGTGCTTCAGGGAGGTCGACTGAATCGATAAGGGTTGCTCCATTGCTACATTGCTCCGTGCATGTAACCTTTCTGTATGGATACAAATTATAGACAAACATCAATACCATTTCTAAAACGTATTTGCGGAAAAAGACCATTTTGCAATTTTCAAAAATATCAAAACATTTGAATTTCAATTACAGGTATCTAATAATTCGAGTTATAATAAACAATTTAATTTATATAACAATTTAATCTATCTGAATTCATGTAGGTATTATAGGTAGATATGTATTTTCATACAATATATTGACAAACTTTAAAAATGACATTCGAAGTTAAAATAAGTAAGTATCAATACTGTACACTCAGTGTATCTACTCGTATATTAAATATTTGAATTAAAGACTTCCTCTGATTATATTAGAGAAAGTAATCCTCATTTTCTCTTTAATCCTATCTTCATCAGATACCTACTCTTAATAATGTTATGTACCCTATAAGGTACACAACATAAGATATTTATTTCAACTTTAATAGCATTTTTTCATCATCTCACCAGGAGGTCCCTTCAGAACCACGTATGCGTTCCTCACAGGCCTGATGTGCTTATTCTGCATTCATTGCACGCTTCATAGATATATGAAAATATTATTTTTTAATACTGCGTCCCATCTGCTCGTCCCTTAGTCTAAGGTTACTAAGATTGTAGAACGTCAGAGAGGCACGCAATTTGAGCATTTCGTGCTCAACTCACCTAATGGTGTTGACGATGGGCTTCGTGCCTGTTTGATGGTATACTCAGTTACACATTGTCTATTATTATGGACATTATAATCACGCGGAAAAAAAATCTCTGAGACATTTAAAATCTAACAACCTGGAGTTCCCCAGCATGGGAGACAGCTACCATAACCCTCTCATTCGGCGAGGACACTCATTCCAACAGTGGGATTACCTATGAAATGGTCGGAAAACATCATCACGGCAAATTCCTTATAATGTAGGCAGAACATCACCGCACACCTAATATATCTCAAGTCTTACAATCTATTATTATTACTATTATTATAGTACAGGTTGATTATAATTATTGCTGATAATTTACCAGCCCTTACATAAATTCACTAAACACGGATCCACTATTGTAAAGAGTAGACATACAATTGGTCTGAAACACTGGCTAATTGTTGGTTGCCAGAATTATTTCGTGCATAATTTATATACATACATTTTGTCTGGCCTATTTTCCATAGGGATTGCCAGATATTAAGATTATTTCCATATTTTTTTTATAATATTATTTCTAATATTTGACCCATTAATAAACATTAATAATAACAATTACTGTTAATCAATAATAATTTTATTATTAACGCTGTTTTAGAAAGAACAGCATGTCGTTATTGTTGTTCCGATATCTTTTCTTGTTGCATGCCCAGCGTGCGGACGATAGGCGTAACCCCACGGGGAAGGCCTATTTTCAGCACTGGACTGCAATATATAGGCTAATGATAATGATCTTTTTACTTGTATGTTTCATCGTTTCTCGTTGGCTATAGCGCCATCGACTTAACACACGTCCAAACATATTTCATGACGTACGTATATTGCTTAGGATTTTATCTTGGCCGCTTCGTACCATTAATATTTACGACGTCTCGCTGTATAAGCGACTTCTTTCATAATTCCGCAATGTTTTATTTTTTACAGGGTGTGAATTTCACGTACCTACTGTTGTGATGGGATACATGTGTGTTGTAACTTTGCATCTTTGCGTTGAATAATATTGACTTTGACGACAATTCATTATGAATAAGTAATTGTTAAGTATAAAAAAACATTGTTACAGTGTAATTGTTTTATATTTTCTGTATAATAAAATTGACTGTCTCGTTGGTCGTGTTGGTTGCAAGTGCGACTACCGATCGATAGGTCCAGGGTTCGATTCCCGGGTCGGGCACTATTAAATTTTTCTAATTTAAATTTCCTAGTAGATGCTAGGAGTCCGGATATGTACTCGGTGTATGGCAATAGGCTCACCACCTATTCCATTGTGGGACATAAACATAACTGGTGAAACGTGGGAGTGTTCTACATACCTCTGCCTACCTCTTCGGGGTTTATAGGCGTGATGTTTCGTATTATACACTAATACAAGGCTTAGAAATATACATTTATGGTACATTTACATCTAACATCTAACATCAGTAGTGGGATAAATCTAACATCAGAAATGAGTGGGATAAAACTAACACGTGCGTGCATGAAAAGAGTGATAAATGCGGATTTTAGTGAGGTGGGTACTTGGTATATTCTGCTAATACTGCAAGAGATCTGACAGGATCACCAAATAATATTTATTGATGATTGTACGGAAGCAATATGAATAACAATATATATGAAGAGATCGGTATATTAGTTGCAAGGCTCTCTTTATAATGATATTCCAATGACGCAGCACATCGTAGAGCTGCCAATGTCGACATTTTCCTACCCTGGCATCCGATGGGGCCGGTGGACAATAGGTTCCTGCGGGTATTTTGTGTACTTTAATGAAAAGTTGTGTTCCTTATTACGTCATATTCTACCACTGAGTATTGAAACTATGCGAGGAACTTAACAAATTTAAAAAACGGGGCTTATGTTAAAATACAGAAACACTTAAACAAAACGCTAATAGAACTTTATGGATAAATTGTAGGGATGGGTTCTTACACGTGTTTTGGGTATGTATCATTGTGTGATATCATTATATTATAATATCATATAATTATAATACAATTGGTCGTGTTGGTTGCAAGTGCGACTGCCGAACGGGAGGTCCTGTGTTCGATTCCTGGGTCGGACACTACTAAATTTTCTAATTTAGAATTTCTAGTAGTGGCTCGGAGTCTGTATGTACGATAAGTGTATGGCAATAGGCTCACCATTACTCCATAGAGGGACGTAAACGTAACTGGTAAAACGTGAGAGTGTTCTACATTCCTCTCTGCCTAGTTCTTCGGGAATGACAGGCGTGATGTTACGTATATTATATCATTGTTTTGTATATCATTATATTATTTAAGCTAATTACGATATTATGTTCTTATGCTGATAATATTCACCAAGACTGCCCGGTTTTGAGAACTTTAATGTTAGTTGAGAGTAAACTAGGTGATAAATTCAACTCTATGTAGAGTCCGTTGGCTAACCGACGACAAAGCGCATGTAAGAGCAACTAAACAAAGCCTTTATTAACTGCACGCTCTGTGCTGTCTAAATTATACTCTAGCCTTTATATTACGTTAAGCATTAATCTCAATGACGAGAAATGTAATGTTTCTAATATATTTTAATATTGTTTAGAGAAAATATCCATATGTATAAATTATTTCATGACGTGCCGGCTTAACTAATGTATATTTTTTCGGAATAATCTGACTATCAAATTTTTCGAGCGCTATCGGATTTTTTTTGTTTAATTTTTCTAGTAAAGGCTCGCAAACCGAATGTGTGCCTCGTGTATGACAATAGACTCACCACCTATTCCACAGTGAGACCTAAATGTAACTGGTGAAAAGTGGGAGTGTACTACACTCTTCCAACCTATTCGGGAATTACTGGCGTGATGTTTCGTTTTTTGTTACTTATATTTGATTTAATTATGTACCTGTTTATGCCAAATATTTTTTCGGGGTAGTTCGACTAGTTTCGGACATAATCGTGCTTCTGTTTCACGAGTTCTTGTTGGTCGTGGCAAAGTCATACATATGTAAGTTAAGGCTGTACATAATTTAATGCTATGTAACATGTAGTAATTGAGATATACTTTTCACATAAATCTTGGGAACATGTCTGTATTTAGCCTCTACGTCTCCCGGGTGTAAAATAATTATACTCTATTATGCTCTACCAAAGTTTAGTATCGTGATTTACAGTTGAAGTTCATTATAACCACGATTTTATACGTAATTACTTCGGGTATAAAATAATAAAATAAAAATGACAACGAGCTGTGTGTCGTCGTCGTCATATTGGGAAGAGAGAGGGGGAAGGGGAAAATGGGAGTAGAGACGCATTATGCAATTTAGTGACTCAATATTACATCAAGTACTCTTAAATTTACCTTTTCGTACACTACGACGTGGCCGTCATAATGCTATGATGCTATGCAATTGCTTGTTGTGAAAAAAGTTGGCTGTTCAGTATATAAGAGTCTGAAAGGTCAACATTATACAAGATTCTCGGTAAGCTTTGAGTTTTTTATTTTATTTACTAAGCGGAGATACCAAAGATATGTAGATGTATTGCCTGACGAGATTCTCTTACAATAAACATTGATTAGAAGCACAGAATTTCTTGTACCTCTGATCTCAAGATGTTACATAAATGCTCCTATATTTCCGCGTCAGGTAAAACCGACGTGTGATAAGATTCAAGAGAATCAGGAAGCGCAAAACTAACCTCATAGTGTTTTGTTACCGCATTGTGCAGTGCATTAACGTTTTGCACAACATATATGTATGTAGTTAGCCCTCGACTCAACTTGTTGCCGAATCCAATGTGCTTTTGTTGTCATGCACGTCCCATTGAAAAGTTTCACCGTAAGCGTGAGAAACGTCTAACAAATAAACATATGAAAAATATATCATCGTCGTAATCATCCATAACCCGTTTATCGTTTTTCAATAAACATATACATACATATATACAAATAAACATATACATACATATATACAAATAAACATATACATACACATATACAAATAAACATATACATACATATATACAATTAAACATATACATACATATATACAAATAAATATATACATACATATATACAAATAAACATATACATACATATATACAAATAAACATATACATTTGAATTAATAATCACTAACGGCAAATTTTGAAATTTTCCGAACAAAATATCGTCCTGTTTATCGCCGAGAAATTGCACAGATTTTGTCCACAAAATACGAGTATCTATACAACGCTGTTACTTGTGTCGCGTCTCCTTTGAGGAGGCATTCAGTTGTGTTCACGAATAAGCGAGTTGTTAAATGTTTTTATCTGTGAAGTTTCATTTTTATACAGACGATATTAATAACCGAATACACATTTTAATATAAACGTTTCAAAATTTTATATCAAGTCGGTTATTTAGGTTTATTAGTGAAACGTGGGAGTGTAGTGTATTTTACGTATCTCTTTCAGGATGGCCAGTGTAATGTTATGTTAATTTAAGTTTATTATGTAACTAGAATTTTATTTGAAATATTCGGTGTAGGTGTATGACGTAATAAGCAACACAACTATTTCATAAAGTATATATACAAAATGAACACTGGAAGCTATTGACCACTCGACCGTTCCTGCTGGATGCCAGGGAAGAGAAATGTTGACAATGAAGACTACGTTGTGCTCCGTCACTGGAATATTATTATAAAGAGGGCCTTTATAACTTATATACTGATCTCTTTGTGTATTTTGTACATTATTCATAAAATCTTCTTCATAAAATCGTCGATTACTCTTATTTGGCTTGTCATATTCATATATTTATTGTATCTAATTCCAAAGCAGTTGCGTATTGTCAACGTCAACTTTTCTTCATCGGATGTTTTTTTAGGTCGTTTTCAATGTGGATGACTTCTGTCACAAGTGTCTGTTGCAATCCACACTGAAAATGCTCAATTGCTGCTGTCGTCACTTAAAGGAAAAAGCTGAATTTCCAATAAAGTTATGTACTATGTCTGTGATGAAAAAACACGAGACAACTGGTCGGGCATGCCAATTTAAACTACACTGACATTATGAACTAGTCCAGAATTCCATTTCTATTGTTTTAGAAAGCAGAACATAGAGTGCTGCAAACTCAGGTGCAGTTGTAGAGTTCAATCTGTTTCAAAACTTTTTGTTATTTAAATCATCTGCTCTTGCATGGAAATTGCCTTTTATTGGATGGATGTGTGTATTGCAGCACCGAAGCAAATAAAGTCATAAACTATTTACATTTACAATAGATTTTCGAAATTTTATTTTAGTAGGACCATGCGTGCTTGCTGACTACAATAAAATAAGCTTTAATAAAATATGCTTATTTGGATTATTTTTGTTTTAGTATAAAATATTATTAATTGAAAAACATTCGGCACCACACCGCATTGCAGTATCATTTCGCAACGGATGAAACCAGACTCAATTAGTTTTGAGTGGACAAATATTAAGCTAATTAAGTTATCTGGTTGAATAAGCGCTCTATGTGCAATGTTTTAATGTAAAAGTAGTGTTTAATTCTTTGTTCTTCGCTGCTAGTTCTACCGTTGAGGCAATTATATGAAGTTTTGTATGTCTTTTCAAATTGGTATGTCTGCGTCTTTGATTCCCGGTAAGTACAACCTGGACCTCTTCAAACTTATAATGAATTTACATCGAATAAGTACATAAGTAATTATGTACACACCTTCTGCCTAATTACGATGCAGGCAATATTGCCTATTACCATAATGCCTATTACCGTAACATCGTGCCTGTTACCCCTGAAGAAGTAGGCAGAGAAATGTAGTATACCCCCACGTTTTATCAACTACGTTTACGTGCCATTGTGGAATAGGCGGTGAGCCTATTGCCATACACCTGGAATCTATCCAGACTCCAAGCCACTAATAGAAAAAGTAAGTTAGAGAAATCCAATAGTGCATGACCCGGGATTTGAATCCAGCACCTCTTGTTCGCAGTCGCGCTTGCAACTAATATGATAAAAGATATAGCTAGGCAGGCCTATTATCATATTGCCTATTTCCGTATTGCCTATGGACATATTGTCACTGGCTATGTTGTTCCTACCACATTTTCTCGCCATCAATCGAGCCATCTCGCTGAATTAACTGCTGGGAGTGCCAT
>DWFO01001108.1:0-16910 GCA_018246595.1 Mimoniades nurscia nurscia | reverse complement strand
AGTGGTTCGGAGTCTGGAGATGTGCCCGATGCATGGCAATAGGCTCACCACCTATTCCATAGTGGGACGTAAAAGTATCTGGTGAAACGTGGGAATCTTCTACATTCCTCTGCCTACCTCTTCGGGGATTACAGGCGTGAAGTTACTTTTTAGATACAGAAAGCAATAATTAGATCTGAGATTTTATAAAGCCCCAGATCATAAACATTTGGATCAATGAACATCGGGATCGGGACACATAACATTGTAATCAAAAAATCTTAGATTTCTTGCACATGGAATTGCAATTGAAGTTGGACCATTAGAATAGAGCTATTAAAATTCTTTAAAAACTATTAAAATTCAAATTTAATTCCTTAGAAACCTTTTTGTACGTCAAATGAAATTATCACCGCCTCGAAAAATGCTTCGTTATGGAGAAGAAAAAGAAGAACCACTGTTCTGATTTGCAGCACATTTAATACAGAAAAGATTTGAGCTTCTTTGAATTACAATGACAACTTTTAATTTTAACAACGAAGTTCCTGAAGCGAAAAACAGTAACTGGTTCAATTGTTAAATGAAATTGCTTGAGAGCTACATCAACCCCATTTCAAAAATTACATTAACGCAAAGAAAAATGTATTGTCCAATTGTTTATTTAAACCAAGCGAATAAAACGTCACTGGTTAGTTCATTACAACGTCTGAAGACGCAAATCATGTGATTTTATACAAATGTAACTTTTACATTCGCCAGGCAATGAATTAAAACTTTCACATTCGTTCGTAACACGCGTGTATGAAAGATAATAAATTTTTTCTCTCATGTTCTCTGATACTATTTCGTGTGACAGAATGCTCTTACGATATAAAATACAATGACTTGCAACTCCTTTGTAATAGATGAAGCTTATGTAAATCTTTAATATATTGTGTGATTATCCGCGTGCTTCGTGATCGTTGGAAGCTTTCGTTTTTTTTTTCTATTTTTCATGCCTGCGGCTTCGTTCGTGCATATATTTTTGAAGAAATAAAATTTATCAGTAAATATCGTCGTGTGTATATCTCCCCGACATTTTAATAAATAGGCAAGAAAAATTAACAATTGTATTTTTTCCCAAGTATAACAATTACATACAAGATAAATAAAAAAAGTTTCTTATTTTCAATTATAACAAAATCACGTAGCTTTCTTGCTGTTAATATGTAGGTATATGTCTATTACTTGATAAAGTTTGCTTATTTCTTCATTACATAGCATTACCTTTGTAAAATTTAGTATTTACAAGGATTTAAAATATTTTCCCTGGATTTCTTAGATTTTATGTTAAATTTAGTAAAATACCGTGAGAGAGAGTTAAATAAACAACACTAAATAAAGCTTAAAGCAAAGTTGCATAATAACACCGATTTTAATGTATTTTGCAATACTTAACACATTGGTCTACTTTTATGTTTTCTGTTACATTTTTCTAATTGAGTATTACATAATATTACGATGTTTGAATATATTATTTATAAGTGTTTTAATATAGTGATTATTTCTGTAAGTTATAAGTTTATTGACATAATAAATTATAACCGCATTGTTATTAATACACCTCCAACTTTCGCGTTCATTATAATAATATTCAACCAACATCTGGTATATTACGATAGGAAGCTTCGAAATACTCGTAAATACGACTAATAAACGACATTATGCATTTATACTTTTATTATTATTTTTACATTTCATTATATAAAACGCAGGCGGGTGTAAGAAATACGATGGGAGACGATAAGTTAGTACTTCACTTTGTGCGTAACAGTACCTGGTAGGCGTGTAAGGCTTTATGTAAGGCAGTTTTAATACATTTACAACAGCATTATACATCCGTTTTATCATTATTAGGTCGCCAGATTTCCTAAATGTGCCAACTATCAAATAATTGATAAGATTCTGGGCTTCGCGAGACCAAGACTTGACCAAATAGGCCAGACACTGGGGAAGTCAGTATTCTCCAAAATCTGTGTGCGTGTATAGAATGTAAATGAAGCACGTCTGGAATGCAATATTAAAGATATTTGGCAATTAATAATCCCTACCTGCTCCGTAAAGGACCTGTCTTGATGATAAATATAATAATATTACAGTACCATTGATACGCGGACAGATTTGTCATTCATGCTAGTGTCGAACGTAAAGCGCTTCTGATCTGTATCTGGAATTAGAATCAACGAACGCTGAGCATTGTGTGGTAATGGAATCCAGTCGCAAATAAATCCTACGTAACTGTTTACAAACAAAACAATCAGATTGTATCTGCGTTCTAACGTTCGGTTGGACGTGGAATGCGGTGGACTTCAAGATTTCTCTACGATAACAATGTTTCCGCGTTGATGGTTAAACGAATGAATTCGACTACTTTTAGTATAAACAAGTATTCATAGTATGGACACATGCTTATTTATTTATTATAACGAGTACTTCACATGGTTACACTTTTGAATACAATGTGAATAATACAATTAACATGTGCTGTTAGTCCATGTCATAAAATTCGTTTTGCTACAAGATTTGTGTTCTACTGGGAGCGTAATAATTTGATTAAGTCTGCTACCATCACCACATTCATCATTATCACCAACCTTTATTTTAGTATTAGGCTTTTTCTAATGAGCGACATTGCATCCTGTCCATTGCTTGCTGCATCCAGCTTCTGCATATATCAAATATCCATTTATAAATGTATAACCATATTGGAAAGATACATTAAATCTTCAAAATACTTATTAATATTTATTTATATCTGAACATAGCATTTTCCACACAATTCTCGATGAAACAATGAAATTCTTATATCTGATATGGTATCTGATAAACAATATTTAAATTAATTTATATATATTCACTTAAAACACAGATAAGATCTCAAGTAATTTATAACTGCAGTCCCAAGTACTTTATATTAAATGTGTTTTTGTTACATCCACCAAGTTTTTTTATTTACGGACAATCTTTTCCACTTACCAAAGCGAGAATCAAGTAAGAACGTGTCCGAACATAATAATGTGTAAGTACGAAAGACATTCTTTCACGTTTCTCAATTTAAAAGAGCATTTCCTACTCGGAGAAGAACAAATATTTACATTGAGTCACCATAAAAATGCGTAGCTTGACCGGAAGGAACCTACGAAGCGAGTGGGCTGACTAGAAACAAGACTTCATACAATCAAACAGCACAATGTTACAACAGTGGGTTAGGGTATATGTGTTACTAGTTTAATGGCTTATAAACTTTCAAAGTGAATGAACATTGAGTTTTGTTCACGGAGAAATAATCTTTTTCACTTTCACCGGCGCGAGCGATGTCTAATAGACGATACGATGGAGATAAAATACACGCACATATTGATCTATGATAGTTGTTATGTGAATGCGAAATTTAATCTATAGGGCGTGTGCTTGGAGAATTGTTAATTGCTCTATCACCTGTAACTATGTACGCGATTAAATGTGTTATTATGTGAGTGGAAGGTTCATAATTGCGTGTTTTAAACCGTGTAGATGTTGTGTTGTACACGATACATGCAGGAGAGTGCAAATACGCTCGCAGTGAAAGTGACAGCTGGGACTGACATTTGCCGATCAGATAATCCGGTACATTCTTCGGCCGTTCCGTACTCAGAAATTATAAATTCGTTTCACTTCCCAATATTTGCAACGATGTTGATATCATATTGTATAGTGGGATTAAATGTTATTTTGTATACATTCAAATATTCAAGCGCGACTGCAGCTGAGGAGGTCCCGGGTTCGTAATCGGGGAGGGTACATTGGGTATTTCAAACTCAGAGTGTAATTCAGATTTTCTAGTTACAATTTCTAATAGTGTTGTTAATGTTAATTTGTATAGGTACATGTACACAGCACATTATACGAAAACAAGCCTCGGCTCCGAGTGACTTAAATGGACGCATTGATTAGAATTCTGCCTTCCACACCGTGTCGGTTGCCTTCAAATCTTCACTTGCTGTAACATCGAAGAAGAATATCGTGAGAATACTGACATACTTCGGAACCTTCTATAACGTTTTCAAAGGCGTAAATTCTGCCAGTTCGCAGTTGGCAGACTACGGCCTCAATCCTTCATTTTTGTGACAGGAACTATAAAAGGATTGTCGATCGAGAAGCTAAAGTCTCTTATAGCAAAGTTTACTCGCAATCATTATTGTTTACGCAAGCTGCTGCGCAGAAAAACTGCTGCCTATAGATTTCGCTATAGGCGCAGTTACGCAGCAGAATAATTTTGTTTTGAAAATAGAACAAATCATATTTAGTCAACATTGCTATGAAAGCATTTTTAGCCACAGATTTTCACCCCTTATATATTAATTATACTTCGAGCCAGTCTGTATCTCTATTACTCTGATTTAACTTTCTGCTCTAGTATAAATTGATTAAGTTAAGGCGACGTCCGATTCGTTTATCAGAATAGATTCTGCTTAAAAGCTTCCGACAGGTTAACTAGTTGAAGATTGAAAATGAGAATGGCTGCTACTATGCTCCTCGTAAGAGCATTCACATGAAATCTGTTGCTGAATATGAATACACTTATGACGACTACTATGGTATGTATCTTACCTACTACGGGCGCAGCATAGACAGGGTGTTTTATTAATTAATTTACTTATTGATTAATTGGTATACCTACATATAACTCCCTGAACTACGGGTTACAAAAACGTTCTTAATAGCTAATGCAACTTTCTCCCAGACAACCCTTTTTTATCACAAGGACAAAGAAATTAAAAGCGCAATATAAATACATATGTCTTTCTAGATACTACTATTAATCTATACGATTTAAAAAAGGATTCTTCCGACATCTGTTTGCGCTGCACAGATTGTGAACATGGAAGCCATTAGTGTTTTCCTTGTGTACGGAGAAATCAAATGTGCGATAAACACACGCGGTTAACATTATGCAACTTGGACATACATGTGCCTAATGTTAAGAGTATACATTACTTTTGACTTTAGTAAGTACAAGCTTTTACTTTCATCTTTGTTATCGTATCTCACATTCCTATATATTTTCCTACTTTTATTACTAATATATTAATTAAGTCCTACTCCAGGCACTGTTCTCTTCGGATACTGCGCAAACATAGAGCTTGCTTCAACATGCTGTTTATGTATTGATAATAATAAATAATCTCTTCATAATTCCACTATTGAACATGATCTCTCCTCAGTGACAAGGTGACAAGGTTTGAGGTCTTACTATGCCACGCTGATCCAGTGTCGGTGGACATACGTAAATGATGTAGAATGATAAAAACGTGGCTCTTCCATACAATCTCATAGTAATTCCCACGCCAAGAGTACGCCATCAACATTCTACTAGAATATCACATCAATCTCTATGCCTGACGAGGCCTTAAAGCGTTCGACTCCACTAATGAAATAAATGATAATCTGCACCCGTCTATCAATACGCCACTGTAACATTTCACATCGCAAAAACTGATAGGTAACGGTAACGAGATGTAGATTTTTATCTTTTTAAGTCGTTGTTTTTTAATTTATGCAATGTTTTGACAGCCCGCCTCTAAGAACGTTTCGTTTCGCACGTTAGTGGCATGTGGAATCATGATGTCCCTGTCAATCCTTTGAAAGTAAACAAAAAAAAAATAAGGAACATAAGTATTGTTTTTTTGTCTGTAGAGGATTTTTTTTTTCAGATTAGACAAAATGCGCATCATAGTAGCTTATTTTTTTTATAAAACAAACGTGGCCGCTCGGTATAAATGGTGAATTATTAAAAGTGACACTACATTCGTTTAATTAGTTAATAATTTTTATTAGTCTGTATCACGTTACATTGGAAAAATAACCAATCATTTTGTGATGGCAATTTAAACAGGCAAGAATGCGCAAACAATTTAAAGCGCGTTAAAGTAAAATTTAAAAATTCAAGTTAAAGTTGAACAATTTACAGCGCGTTAAAGTAAAATTTAAAAATTTAAGTTAAAGTTGAACAATTTAAAGCGCGTTAAAGTATAATACAAAGTATGAGTGAGACTGAGTCGGCGGCAGTCTCCGCGACCGCATTTGGCGAGAACTCGTGAAGAGGGAGCTAGTACGGAACCGAAGGTAGCTAGGCAATACCAAAAAACACACATGAGTTAAGCCGTACCATATGTAATAAAGAAATGTTTTGTTCAAAGCGGCACAAATAAATAAACATGAGTACAACTAAGTGCAAGACTTGCGAGTTCTTTTTTACTTTTTTATTATAATTAAGGTACTGTGCACAGTGCAGGTGTGTGAGTTGCTCGCGACAATAGGCACAATTGAACACAAGAGTCGCGGTCACATCTTTGCAGCACAAATTTCTTATTATATCTGTCATTAATTTAAATTTAATTGGATGTGTTCATGTTGTTTGTATTATTATTTTTACTGTTGTTTTATTGTTATATTTGTCAAGCGTTTTTGATGTTTTTTTTTAGTGTGCTACACATTATATTGTCTTCGAATAAATGTATTTTCTTTCAAGCGGATATTTTTATTTTCATTTTACTGCTCACGAATTTTAGATACAAACATGTTAGGTGGTTCTGATATTGAATATAGTTAACAAAAACGATATAATGCCATGTTCATTATGAAATACACTGAATTGTCATGTGAAACACTGACTCATACGTACAAATAACCAATCTTGATGTAATAGTGATCGATTGATATAAAAACTGAGATGACTTCGCGTCACAACATCAACTATCTTTGACGGGTACGCAATTTTATTCTTTATAATCATAGTATTAAATATCAAAGTAGCTCTCAATTTGCAAAGGTTTTGATCGCCAGCAGTTCTGAGGTTGCGTTAATAAATTATCGTTCATTATTCTATTAGCTGCGGTTCTTTCTATGTGCTTTGTGAGCTAAATATATATTATCCGTAGTATTTACGTATATTAGGTATACTGAAAAGGATTAAACTACAATATTGTGATATTTCTATAAATTGATTGGAATTATATTGATTTGCTGAGTTGAAGCGACTGTTAAATTGGTTTAGTGGTTCGTATATCGACTGGTAGACTGGTACGCAGTGGTCCTAGGTTTAATTCTCATCCAGGATAAGTATGTGCGTGATAAAATATACTCATTCTGTGTGTTTCTTAAAAAAATAAAGTGAATATTTATATGTACATGTATATAGTTAAACCGTGTCGGAGATGAGTAAGAATACATTCCATGAGCTCGTGCCGGGATATAGGGTATCGTAAGAGGCGACTAAACACGGCGCTGGCAGATCTCGGTATGGCGCAGTCTGCCTACGCACAGCTCCATGCTCTGGCCACCTATGGGCAGCAGCTTAGGCGGTGTGAGAAGCTATGCTCTGCGATCCCCAACTCGTATGCCCAGCGTGGGGATTATGGGCATAACTCCTCAGTGGAGGTCTGTATCCAGCCGTGGACTGCAATACACTGTTAATGTAACAACGTAACCTCACGTCTGTAATCCCCGAAGAGGTAGGCAGAGGAATGTAGAACACTGTCACGTTTCACCAGTTACGTTTACATTCCATTATGGAATAGGTGGTGAGCCTATTGCCATACACCGGGAACATATCCAGACTGCGAGCCACTACTAAAAAATCTAAATTAGAAATTTTTTTTAAGTTCCCGGCCTCGGAATCGAACCCAGGATCTCCGGAGAGTCGCGCTCGCAGCCACTCGACCCACGAGGTGATTTTTTTGTTCAATGTTTCAATTGTTCATTAGCGTTTTTTCATGGTCGATAAAATGTATAAGTGCAAGAGCAAAGATATCGCAACACCTCACCGTGCATTCGTGTTTCTATAGATTACACATGTAAGACAATGCATTAAATCTTGATTCAGCGTACAAACTTAAAGTACGAAATAATGTTTGTGTTTGCAGATGTTAAGATTGTTTAACTGCATTAAAACACAATACATACATATGTGAGTCATTTGAAAAATCCTTATCATTATCAACTCCTTCATCTTTCCGCTGTTGCACGCGAGCCTCCTGCGAGTATCGGAATGAAAAGGGTTAAGGTCGCTTACTAACTGCGTGTTGGTAGACTTCGCACGCCTTACAGCATAATATGTATATAACTCTAAGTTGTGCACATTTGCTCGCGATGTTCTCGTTCACACACACATACGCGCACTCACGCACGCACGTAAGCACGCTCGCACGCATTCACACACACTCACACACATACACACATGTACATTTGACACACAGATATGTGTATACACATACACAAGTTTTTCAAGTATTTGGGCTATTTTCGATTCTATCGTTTTTTTTACAGTAAATATACATATAAATGTTTCTAAATATAAATAGGTACTGTTAAAAAATCTCACTCGTATTTAAATGCAAATACATGTACTGTTACATGTTTTTGCTGTCTACAATTACCTTGCACTTGCAGTCAATATATACAGGGTGTTCGGAACAGTGATGAGAACAGTACCCACTGTTAAGAATACACTCAAGAAAATATTTAATGTGACAGCGTTTTGCAAAAAGTTTTAAGATGTCTTAAAACAAAAGTCTTAAAATGTTAACTGCAACACTCTGCTACTGCTCGTCAATGGTTTTATAAGATTCACCTAATTGCTACTAATTGTTTTTTCTCATTTTAAAATGTTAATATTCGATCATTAATACGATTTAAAATTCACAAACATAACAATTACACTAAAGTTATCGCTATAGTTGAATGCGTTTTCGTGTAGAGTCGTTTTTAAAAAGGACACTGTAATGTAGTGCATACCTGTATACATTTTAGTATTTTGACTAATTTTCAACTTTTTTATCCGGCATTACAACAATACTTGCCAGTTAGATACATCACTATCGTGTAAATGCCATAGGAGATGAGAGGCACAAAAAGACCGTAGCGAGGCAAGGCAGACATAATTAATTCAAGTAGGTACATGTTGTAATTGAGTGTGGCGAGATATGAAGATATCAGCCACTCGATCTCCTTTTGATTGGATTCTGATTGACTATTAATTTATTTATGGCGGATGGCAACGCTCGGGGCTGTGTTCTAATGAAAAAATTTCAGAGGCGAGAAAAGATTTAGCGTTCATTAGATGTGTTAGGATTAATCGAATAAGTTAAATGTAATCTTGTCCGAATTTATATTTATTTTAGTCATCAGCCTATTTCAATTTACTGCAGAGTATAAAGACTTCAGAGGAGGTTTTTTTCATAATATTTACGCAACTTGGTCATCGCAAAGCACAGCTTACACTTACCCAAACTTCCTATAAGCATTATTTATATTTATACATAAAGCTTGCTATTTAAATATTTTGTATTATTATACGATTATACCAAGTCTCTTATGGTGTAAGTAGAAAAGTCGAGCGCCAAATATCTTTGATATAAATTAATGTATATAAAAATATCCTGAATATAAACGGAGATGTGGAGACTTCACCAGTTGATCAGTCTTCGTTATCAAGTAGAGACGCAGTTATCAGTTCAAGAGTTTGAACGTCTATTATAATGATTTTTCATTTCATTATCCTTTATCGTTTCAGTTTCACTATGGTTTAAAAAATGTATTATATAAACATATTAATAATTAAAACCAGAGTGTATAAATATGGAACTACAGCGCCTGTACGTTCTGGGATTATGAGTTCGTTTCACATACATTACGAATAGTAGCGGTATATTATAATGTTGACAGTGTTGATACGCTGCATTTTCCCTTTTTTGTGAGAAACTGTTAACACTCAAATGAGTCCCCGCACTTCACATAGCTGTATTTTAATTTATGAAAATTATTAATAGAGCCGTGAGTCCACGCGATCTGATGTAGAGTGATCGTTCTAGGCGTTATAGAATACAAAATATAGGCCATTATTGCTTTCGTAACTTATGTGACATAAAATGCAATTGATTTGATCTAAAGAACAAGTTTATAATAGTGCCTATTAAGCGACTTTAATTACTACCTCAAAAATTACGACTTTGAGTTGAATTTGGTAGCATTTTCAAGTTCACGCTTGTAGTAAAACCACACAAGATTTTATTTCGTCTTTGCGTTGCCGAACTTTAATAATTGACGATACATGTATCTACATATGTGTTAATACAATTTCGTCATATATGTATTTGGCATTTCATTAATAGGGCAGACGATATTTATAATAAAACACCCGAAATAGTTATAATCATATATTTGATAAAAATTTAATTAGATATTTGTCAATAATTGTTTTTAGATATCCGAACATAACTAGAAGTAGACATTCAACCATAATTAGAAATAGACATTCGTGATTGACTGAATAAGGGAGATAAAAAGAAATTGCAACAAATTTTTCAGACAACAATATTCACATGCAACGTAACATTTATCGGTGTGTGTATTCGTGCGCGTAATTCGTCGGAAATGGAGTTTTAACAGCTCACATTTGGTAAATGGAACGCTGTTATATTAGTATCGAGTCTGTTTTTGTGGACTACAGTCGAAATTCTTATATAAAAACACGTAACATAGATATTTGATTATCGTAACAAACGCACTCACGGCACAGTATCCTAAATAACTGCTCAAACGGCGAATATAACACTTACGTGGTATTAGTGCCTACATTTATAATATTTCATTATTTTGCATCCACAAAGTGATTCTGTTGATATCTAGATTTTAAAACAATAAGGCGGTAATGACGCGGCCGTCGCGTCGAGGTCAGAGTTTTACGACGAGTTTCAACAACGATTAAGTTTCATATAACAGACAGTTGTATTTTTGTAATTATTATTGAATAGAATGTTTGTTTTCTGTACAGTTCCGTAATAAAATTATCACATTTAACAAATGCATGTTATTATGTTGGATTATAAATATATAGAACGGAATATTGTATATTTTTTTTCAAGTATCGGTACTTTATAATATTTTCTGTATGTCATCGAATAATATGGCCATTGTTTTACAACTTAAAACTGGAGTAACAATTTACATACATACATATCTTCACGCTAGCTTCCTTACGAGGTAAGCAGAGAGTAACTATTTATTTATCTATTATTTTATTCATATTGAATTTTATTTGCATTGCATTGAAAATATCAGAACTGTCAAATTTCGGCACAAAATGTCTCCGATCACGCAAGTGGGTGTATGAAAAGAGGGAGAGAGAGAGAGTACCTACTCGTAAAAGAATCATCTCAGATCTGTAAGGGAACATATAGCACTCGATGCCACCCTGCCTACACCTTGAGGTACCTGGCAATACAATATACAATAACAACGTTAGGCTACGGATTGTTCAAGAATAAATTGGATTTATTTTGCACAAACAACTAGTAGAAATCAGGACAATTGTTTTAACGCTGCCATTACGTTCACTGCGTTGTCTTCGATGCATCGATGCGTACGATTACATCGCGAATTCTTTTCTTCTGCAGCTGGAGGCGCGCGGGCGGGACCGAGGATGTGCGGAGGTGCGCACAAAGCCCCATTGTGCATTGTGCTTGTTCTATTTCACACATTGTATTTGGCTGACATTTCAATTGCTTCTGCTGTGTACTGAGCTTCTATATAGAGTATGTCGTAAATTGGTGATATATTATTATTATTAAATCGCCATGCTACGTCTCTTACGAGGTTGGCAGCCACAATCATGTGTCGATATATCTGTCCTTGCACACCTGGCGTGATGAAAGAGAAGTAAACGATGAATTGAAATGGGAAAATTAAATTTAGACCGTGACTTTGCAAATGTACCGTGGACGCCCTCCAGCTGGAGTGACGATGTGCCTACTCAAAGTGACTGGCAGAAGTTACATGCGAAGAGCTGGAGGTCGAGCTCAGTGGCGAGTTATATTACTTTCACACAACATGCTACTGTTGTCTCTTTATAGCTAAGTATATTTAGATCATTTTATAAAGATTTAATTTTTTTTAATTCAGTTTTTCTAGTAGTGGCTCGAAATCTGGATATGTGCCCGGTATATGGCAATATGCTCACCACCTATTCCATAGTGAAACGTGGGAGTGTAATACACTCCTCTGCCTGCCTCTTCGGTGATTACAGGCGTGATGTTATGTTCATAAAGATTTACTCATAATTTCATAAAAATTTACTCATCCTAGCGTTGCATACTAACAGCTTAAAGGGACCAACAACTGATTCATTATGCTTGAAACAATAAGCGACAGACACTGGTACCGCGAAGGAATAAGTTACAGAGTATTCAGGGCAAATGTTGCAAAAGGTCTAACAATTTTCTTTATGGAAGTTGACCTTGTCTTGTGCTGCTCGGCTAAATTAATGACGGCTCTACGGACATTCAGCTGTCACTCAAAAAAAATGAATATTTGACATAACGTTTTATCTGTACTCAGCAGCCCGGCTGTTGTGTTAAAATAAGCATAGAAATATATTTCGGTATATTTTCAGTAATGTTTTTGTAACACATGGACACACGAACATTGGAAAATTTGTTAATATTTATCACATAATATTCGACCTAAGGTATTTTTTCAAAAGTTTTAAGTGAAGTCATCATAGAGTAACTATTTCTAATTACTAAACCAGTGATTTTCTGCGTCCGAATAAGATGTAGCGGTTGGTTTTTGATAAAATTACTGCTAATACCAAACTTAGTTTTTTAATGTGTTTTCGCGTACGCAGATCGGAAATGAAGATTATGTAAATTACTCATCTTTTAAAATGACTGCTTTGCGCGTCAATAAAATGCGTGGATGAACAAGATATTGAAAAAAACCCATTTATTTTTTTTGTTTACACTACAAATTTCTTGTTTCGTACTGCACATTTGTTGTTATAAAAGATGTTAATAAATTCTATAATAGAATATAAATTTACAAATATAATAAATCAAAGCAGAAACCGTGTATCATCATCTGCTTACTTTAGTCCACTGCTGGGCATGAGTCGTGTTTGGGCATATAATATTTTAAAGTAAACACTGCAAGTTGCAAATGTGGACTGAATTTTAGGTTGTTTTTGGACGACTAGAAAAACGTTGTTATTTATCTATTTGAGAAACATCATACAACAGTTATATGGATATATTACGCCTCTAATATTGTATAGGTACAAGACGGACTTGCAGCATTACAAAAATCGATTTTTATTTTATCATTATTATTATCATCATTATTAGCACAATGTGTAGGAACAAGTGGATGCATGCTCACGCATATGGAATTACACACACAACTAGTGTGTAAGAGAACACGGAATAATTCCGGTATTACGAGGATGGCCGGTAATGTAAGTAAATATCCAACATGATAATAGCAAAACTCGACACCTATTGAACCGTGTAACAATCACTTTATGTAATTGTAATTTTTTTTAATTCTATCATTTACATTCGCATGTCGATACCGGGACCAGTTGAGCGTCGTTTGATAGTAATTTGATGATGTTATACAGAAACGAGATTTACATTATAGTCTTGCGTAAAAAGTAAAAGTGTTTGTGCTGGGCAGTGTACAATGGATTGGATCATAAAAAACATCTTTGGTGATATGCGACGGTGCGTTACAAAAGATGTACAGTTACAGTGAAGGCTAAATATTTTAATGTTATTACATGTTACACGTAACTGATGAAACGTGGGAGTGTTTCACATTCCTCTGCCTACTTCGTCGGGGATTACGGGCGTGATGTTAGGTTTTTTATTACATTTTGAATGAAAAAAATATGACATGACGTTTTGTAATCCGAGGTAGTAGGCAGAGGAGTGCAGTAAGTATAATAGTATAAGTATAATACATTTTGAGTAGATTTGATTTAGGCGTTTTGTGAGTTTTCTTATGTATGTAGGTATATGATAAAAAAAAATTGTACCAGCTTGTGTTTTTTATTTTAAAAATGTTGCCAAACCCTTCGAGGAAATATAAGCTATATATAAGCGTGTTATTATGTTAAGTTAAAATTTTGTTATGAATTGAACTTTTTGTGAGATTCTACGTACCTACAAAGACGTACTTTCAAAATTATGACGTAAACAAATAGATACAAATAGTAAATATAATAAAACTCACTTGAATTAAAATAGCATTTTGGAAAACACTCGCACAACTTGAATTAAATTGACATTTGATAAATTGTAAACAATATATTTTCGTCAGCCGATTTAATTTATATAACGCTTCTTACAAAAACAACAGCTATGAAAACAAGATAAACGACATTAACGTAATAATGTCCAATTTGTGTGTTAAGCTGCAGCATGTCGGTCACTTAATCCCACGCGCAAGAAAGTGAGAGGAAGCGCTCAGTATGTCATATGACTATCGGAAATGTACGATAAAAGTAAAGCAGAACGAGCTTAGAAAGTTACATCTGATTATGTAATTATTCGATTTGATTATACTTGGGTGCGGCGAGCTTTTGTTTGTTTTGTAAATCGATATTCGGATGTAAGTTAGTCGATATACTGGAATTTTCTATTTTTAATATGAAATGACATAACGTGGATTACAGGCGTGATGTTACGTGAAATATTTGTTTACTTCTCGTAGCGGTAAATAGCGCTAGCAGTTTGTTTAGAAAAGGCCATTTTTTAGGGCCTCAATTTTTGATGAACGATCGTTTACTTATTAACATTCCTTTTTTTTAATCTTCACTAAAAATATTTTCTAATTTGTGAATAGCTGTAAATAGAGGTATTCAATTGTTAACTTAATGTTTTGGTTTTTTTTGGACTATAACGATAAGCTTAAATAGTTATTTAAATTATATGTAAAGTATTGCCACAAATCATATTTCGTTTATTACCTTAATGCATACGTGCTATTATAAGAAGATATTAACAAGTACCTGTATGATCTTATGAATATATGTTTATATATTATATATTTACTTTATAATGACATTCGGCTACCGGTAAATGAATTGAGATAATTTTACTCTGTGTCATGAACATTGTAATTATCAATGTTTTGTATTTTTGAGATAGTGGTTTTCTTTACCAAATGGCGACTGACGAGGAACATTAATGGAAGAAAACGTTAATGGAACCTATTTATTAAACGTAACGTAACATTACGCTTGTAATACTCGAAGAGGTAGGCAGAGGAATGTAGAACACTCCCACGTTTCACCAACTACGTTTACGTCCCACTATGGGATTGCTGGTAAGTGTATTGCAATACACCGGGCACAAATTCAATCTTCGAGCCACAAGTACAAATCTAAATCAGAAAAATTCAATAGTACTCGGCCCGGGATTGGAACCCAGGACCTCCCGATCGGGAGTCGCGCTTGCAACCAACACGACCAACGAGGCAGTAATCGTCATTATTATGTTATTATATATCATTGAACCAGGTCTACAGGATAGGCAGAGACCATCGACTGCTAAACATTTAAATCCTTACACAACTGATGTATTTACTTACATTATAAAATTTGTTTCATAATTCTGTTTCATAATACACATATTGCTCCTTAGCGGACATATAATCTAATCAATTAAAGATATAATCGTATCAGATATGTAATTATCAGCTGCATAATAGACGTTTAATGACTTTTCATTGAAGTGTGGTTATTTTAACCTTCGAAGATTAATGAATCCAGCTGCGTGCCACATAGACATAAGAATCTATAGGACTGGATTTTGATTGCAGATTTAAATACGTTTAAATCTAGAGTTAAATAGGAATTTAAAGTGTGGTGTTTTAATTTTTTAACGGATCAATCCTCATCATCACCATCAGCTTCTCTGAGTCCGGTGAAGGTCATATGCTTCTCGAAATAGGTAAACTCCCTTCGAGGGTTCACGGCGCCAAAGCATAACTTCTTACAAATTTACAGGTTTCATTATCTAAAATGCTTATTCAATTAAAACTATGGTCCTATGGTGTCAAAGGGAACTTCAATCACAATATCTCAGCATGTTTCGCTCGTCGATTCTATTAAAGCTCTTTTCATGGCTCATTAACATTGGAGGAAATTTATCCATGGGATTATCAGCCTTAACGCTAGAAGACAATGAGGGCGATATTGCGTGAAGCCTTGTTTGATATCAGAAAGCGCATCTCGTGTGGAAAGTGCAGTTTGCAAGCCGTTAGTGCAGGCTGCACCCAACTTTCCAATCTCGTTTAGATCCAGCCCGACTTTGGGCGCACCGTGCATTCATCTTTGCTTTCTACCAGCAAGAAACTACCCACATGATCGTAAAAGTGTTTTTCGATGACAAATATATTCCTGAAAGTGAGTTTTATGTCAATGCTATGGTACCACAGCGCGGTATTGATATTGTTCATTAAGTGTGGCTGGAGCCTTCATGGAGAGTAATCTCACATACGATTAACATTATTGTTTGTGGGAACTCGCTTTATACCGGAGGTCCAATACACGTTACAAGTAACATAGTATTGGGAAATTATAAAGTTAAATTCTAATCATGATTATTTTTATACAAAAAAAATGGTTAGTTTAAAGTAACATCTCGCCGGTAATCTCCGAACAGGTAGGCATAGGTTATCTGGTGATTTGTGCGTCGAGTTAATAACTGGCAACCCTTTATGTGTAGTTGTAGCTATTTGCATAACTTCATAACCATCGCTCTACTAAGTTATCGTACACGATAAGAATCTACTACTTAATAAACCCCTGTATAGTTAGTTCAACTAGTTTTATAAACACACATAACAAAAGTGAAATAACATGTATGCATTTTTGTTTTATAAAATGTTATTACTGTTATATCATCAAGCCAGGTTGCTTATGAGATACCTAGAAAGCACTGAACATCAAATATGTTATTAATATGTGTTTCTATATTCATCATACTATTTGGTATTTGCCTCGTTGGTCGTGTTGGTTGCGAGTGCGACTGCCGAACGGGAGGTCCTGGGTTCGATTCCCGGGTCGGGCA
>DWFO01001107.1:0-16911 GCA_018246595.1 Mimoniades nurscia nurscia | reverse complement strand
TCGGGGATTACAGACGTGATGTTCCTTTTTTTTTCTTATATATGTTTTACATAATGTACTCATTTGTTATACATATCTTTATAATATTTTCTGAAGAATACGCCGCATAAATACGCTGAGCCACTCTTGACCTTCCCAACACGCGTGATAACTGTAATATAAAAAAACAAATATTTAGAGATAACTTCTGCACACAGTTTCATGTACATACTTTGGCGATACCCCCTCTTAACCCATCGGCCTTGATTGTAAAACAGCCTTGAACGCTGAGCTAATTACAGGCTTTGTTTTTGCTCACCTCCAGCCCCCGGCGAGGTATTTTAGCGCGAATACACGAGCCTTTCATGTGCGCCTCGTTATGTATTAAGTACGTTAGGGAGTGTGACTGATTAATTATAAGGTTACAATATTGTATGACTTTGTTAAAAATGACGTAACGTTATGAAAAACACGTTTTTTTATTACTAATGCAAATGTTGCATCCTGGATGCAGGTGCGAGGGAGACCAACACTCACCTCTCTAACCAGATGAGTCAGATATTGGCTGATAGAGGAGTCAGAAGTCTTCCAAACGACGTACGTGAATGAAGAGTGATGAATGTACACGAAGTGTTTTACGTTTGTGACGATTAAATTTTTCGACGTCTGTCACCCGGACAATATAATAATAATATGAATTTCATGGTAAAATATGAGAAGGAAGATCACTAATGTATCTTATCTGTGAATAGAAGCGACTATGGCGGGTACGACGAAGACTGCGTCCCGGGCACTGGGGCCATGCTCCACCGCATTATAACTATAGTATTTAAGCATTTCTTACAAACGTTTCAACCTGTTGCACTGTTTTAATAGTTGACTTAATCTTTTCTTTCTTCCTCCAGACCCTTCCTTTATTTTGTGTACGTATTACCTACTTTTTGTTTTCTTCATTTATGTATTTAGTATTTACTACATATATTTCCTTTAAATAAATTTATGACTCGTTAATTTTAATTGAATTGATCTTATTAAGTAGGTATACATTTATTGTTGTTTCAATTACAATTATAAATTAGACGACCGGTACCAATGCATATCGCTTTATTAGCCCTGAAAAGAATTCAAAAGTAAATGAATACCTACTTGTTACCAATAAACTCAAATTGGGTCTCAGTGAGATCGGGCCCATACCCAGAATCGAAGCAGCAATCTTCAGCTCAGGAGGCAGGACCAGTAAGGACCAATGTAACAAATTAGACTGTGTTGACCCTTAAAATATTCAGTAGGTATATTTATTATTTGCAGACGCAGATAGAAATAGTGAATATAACATGCTTGGTTATGGTAAAGCATATTGTTCGTATTGTGATATCACGATTGGTAGCCCCATACATGATTTTAAATTGAAAATATAGATTACGTTCCATTTTTAAATGAACGATGCGCAGTCGTACTGCTGAAAAATAGCAAGCGTTAACAGAACAGCAAAATTGGATTTCATTTTTTTAATTAAACCTTATACCAATCAAACGAGCCATCGTGATCAATATGAGGAATATGCAGCAGTAACAGCCTAGTCATTTGTTTTACATCATCGGTCAGCCATGGCCCGAGATGGATTAACACTCACCAGAATGGTTAGATACTAACTTATAAAGGACTCAGAATTCTCCGAAACCTATGTGCATGTATGAAAATGGTGATAAAATAAATGTAGAAGAAGACTGAAGAATGCAGATCTGTTAGGATCATGATATTTGGCACTTACAGACCTGACGCTTCTTCCACTTTCTTCACTCTTTTTATACATACAATTTGGTTCAAGAGACTTCTAACTCCCCCATTGCCCGGTATCTGGCCTATTTGATCGATTTAGATTATAAACTACATATACACAATGAATAATCAATAGTATTTTGTTTTCGGTCCCTAACATTTTTAGATGACGTCACATGTTAACAATGACGTATCGGCCTGAACTAAAAAAACTTGTGAAATTGACTGCGCGTAGTGTTTTCACCGCACTGCCCATAAAAAACTATATAGTGACAATTATTGAAAAAAAATTGCTAAAATTGTATTGTACAACCCAATAACTATCAGCCATCAGTCATATACCTAATATAGTTCATAGCTCGCGCGAGAAGTATTGGAGCGTAAAGCTAAAAAAGCTTTAGACGCAAGTAAACATGTATTTAATCATAACAGAATATTACGGCCTCTCCTCTTCCTATTACCTCTTCGTAGATTACAGGCGTGATGTCACGTAATCGTATTGCTACGGCACTTTGTAATGCGGCATGTTAGTAACAAATCGAATTGCTATCTACAAAGAAGTTATCTCGTGTATGCACTTGTTCCAAGACAGTCTCCAATACGCGTTGCTTACAACAATTTCCTGATCAATTTCAAACTAGTTTTCGTCTGTAAGTCCCCCGACGTAACATTCTAGTACATTCAATTAGAAAGTGCTAAAATGTATTACGGTACCAGTTCGTCTTTGAACAAGTCGCTTGTTATGATAATTCAATAATGCAAATAAAATACATAAGTGAAAATAGTCAATTGTGTCCTTAAATTGTAGAATTTAACCACGGCAGATGCACTATCATACTCCATCAAAAACAAATAAACACATGTACATGTATCTTTATGTTACACTGGCATCACGCCAGGTCCTTTGCAGGGTAGGCAGGGAGCACACAATGCTAAACATTGGTATTCTTACAGACCTAACGGACTTTGTCTACATTCATTACTCTATATTACGGACGTTGGTATCAGACACTTCTGACTCCCTTGTTACTCAGTACAGAATGTGGTATTACTGCTACGTGTACATTGGAGTAAGAATTTCCTGCACCCCGTGTTAGGATGCAGGGTGTACTGCCATAATGATGATGACAAAGATTACTGTACAACTAAACGTGTACAATATTGTATGTTTATTACTAATATGAGGAATGTTTGATTATTTAAGGAATTTTAAACCACCTAAGTTTAAGAGAGCGACGCTCTGTATATTATTATTTGATGAAGCATGTCACTTCCGTTGACATGCTATGATATATGTTATTGTTATCTAAAACTGGTGAAGATTGTATATGATTTTCTGCACTATTCCAAAAAATATTGTGAATTTACACGTGTTTGTTTTGGACTCAATGACCTAAAGGGTGAGCCATGAATAGTAGGTTCGATTCCCATTCAAGAAAAATATTTGAGTAATAAATATGATTATTCGTTGTTTGAGTAAATAATAATTTATATATATGCGTTTTTTTAATATTTAATTTATCAGCTGTCTAGTTATTATAACATTTAGCAATATGCTCATCACCTATTCCATAGTGGGACGTAAACGTAGCTGGTGAAACGTGGGAGTATACTACACTCCTCTGCCTACCTCTTCGGGGATTACAGGAGCGATGTTACGTAGTTATCATAGCAGTTCTGTGATTACATAAAGGAACTTACTTTTGATTAATATTATTAGTTTGTAAAAATATAGTTACACAGAAAGAGATATAGAAATACAAACAAAAAACTAATTACAAAAGTTAAGTCCTGGCGCTCGCGTTTCAACCTAATAAAAGTTTTTAAAAATTTACTATTGCTTAATATCAACTACCTCCGTACAGCTGTATGAAATAAAAATATTTGACTTTGAATAACTAAAATATTCGACAGGTAAACTGCAGTAGATATATTCGAAAATTACAAACACATTCCACATGTTAAAATCTCGCGTTTGTCATACGTGAGCCGAGATGCATTTATACTGAGCGGTGTTTGCTCGCGTCAGTTACAAGTTTTTAAAAATAGCCCAATACATTACCTCAGCACCTCGGCAGCAGGCGTTGCCATACATTTCCTATTCTAATGGTTTTATGCAATGTTACTGGAATGTACCTGAAAGTAGCTATTTGTTTATACGTGTTGCTTACTTGTCTCTTGTGTTATTTCCCTTGTAAACAATTGACAGTTTCGAGTTTATTGAATAAAATACCGGGCACTTATCCAGACTCCGAGCCACTACTAGAAAATCTAAATTAGAAAATTTAGTAGTGCCCGGAATCGAACCCAGGACCTCCCGTTCGGCAGACGCACTCGCAACCAACACGACCAACGAGGCAGTTATTTACTTTATTTATTTTCTAGGAGCCGAATATAATCTTGTTTACAATAGATTTGAAACAAATTGTGCAAAGCCTTTCGCACTAGGTATAGGAAATTGAAACAAAAATAAATTTTACAATCATATTTACTTTCACATTTTTTACTCATATATATTTGTCAATTATCGGCAGAAATATGCAATGTTTTTTGTTTATTTTGTAACAATTGTAAGATTTAAAAAGGTACCAAATTTTTTGTATTTAACTAAGTCTATGCCGATACATTGTTAGTCTAACTTGTATATATAATATCTGTAAATTAGCATACCTTGTGACAAGTAAACAATGGCGAAATCTCTACCATCACTAACGATACTCATTATGTCCTAAGAAAAGTTTTTCTCAGTGAAATGTGTGAAATTATTCCTTATAAACTTATATTAATTCCTGACATCTATTAAAACTTACGCATGAAGTAAAGAATTATATTAAATATTAATATATTATAATAACTTAATTACCTATCATATGAACGATCATGCAGACAGCAATCACAAATATAAAGGTACACATATACATATATTACATTTTTAATATATCTACATGTACATATTTTTAGATTATATGACCCCGAATAAGCCTACCTGAAGTCATGTACGACCTTGTGTATACAAAGGCTTATGTATTTAGGGTCAGTAGAAATATCGTCAGAAAACCTTTTGCCGTATATGTGATTTATTGCTTTACTCGTATCGAGAGACCTAAATCTTTTTGTATATGGGTACGCGTGCAGTGAACACATTTCTGGAACCTACGAGAATGATCGGGGAAACAGTGTAAGTTGCACGCGGCTGACTCGATAACAAAAGATATGTAGGTACTGGAATACGTTTGTGGGTTCTTTGTAGTCATTACTTATTCCAGTCCTTATAATTTCAGGTATTTAAGCATTCATAAGCTTCTAATTGTTCTTAAAAGTAATAAATTATTTATGAAGATTCCCATCAAGTGGTGTTTAAAGAGTAACGTTATCTTATAAACATTATATTGATGTAAAAAATACTAAGAAGACATAGACGATCAATTCACATATGTACGTAACATTACGCCTATAATTTCCGAAGAGGTATGCAGAGGAGGATAATACACTCCCACATTTCATCAGTTACGTTTACAACCGACAATGGAATAAGCGGTGAGCCTATTGCCTAACACCGGGCACAAATCCAGACTCCAAGACACTACTTCAAATTTGATACTAGAAATTGTAGTTAGAAAAATCCAATACCTAATACCTGTGACTTGAACCCAACACGTCGATCGGCAATCGCGCTTGTAACCACTTGACCAACGAGGCAGTCACAAATGTGTCATTAAATATTATGATATTAATATATTTTTAATTCCTAAGCACGTACGTAAGAATACCGCGCGGTACAACACCGACGGTAACACAATTAAGGAAAAGAATTACGAACGAAATGAAATTTCACAAATATGATGAAATACTAACTCGCAAAGAAACCTGATAATTGATAACATCACTCCCACCAAGTAAATGTAAAAGATCAACATCAAATGGCTGAATGATAAAGCAGAAGCTTGTTTATTTCGCACAAGTCCTTCATAAATTTCAATGTTCATCTTAAAAATAGCTATTTTTTTCCTAAAAGTTGACTATTCCACTTTCATGCAATAAAAATCCTTTTTTTCTATATCACATTTAACAAGGGATCTCCTCTGCGATAGTAAAAAGATAATGATGCCACAAAAACATTTCCCTTAACAACTTGAAATGGTATTTTTGCAGAATTATCAATGAATCTGTAAAGGTTGTAAAAATAATTTCTTTCAAATATGAACCCTGACATTTCATCATCCTCCACCATTAACGTTTTATGTTTTATCACGATCAAAAAAAAAATTTTCATGGAAATAAAAGAATTAACGTAACATCAACGAAATAAAACAATTAGATGTCGAAAGCCTCCCACAACATCGAGCGTACTTGACATTCGATATTAAAATCCTCAAATTATTTGCCAAAGTATACCTAGAAGATCAATTTGTAGAATCTTTTTGCTAGTGGACAGATTGCTTATCAAACGAGCTAAAATAAAAACTCTTACTACGAATGCAAACCAAATCCATGACAAGAATAATGGACACAAAGAAAAATTTTTCAACGCAAATATTTTACGTATTGAAACTGAAACCATGATTAGAATTCTTGGGCGAATCCAGGGGGGTCATAGGGTCACGAACCCCCCCCCCTTCCCGGGCTAGGTACACGTCCACATAAACGTGAAAACAAGACGTATAATGAAATTGATTTTGTTATTTAAATATAGATAGGCATTTTTAAGTGCAATACTCACATTTATTAGTCAAATACCTACTTCTTACTTGTATCTATTACTATAAAAATTAAATTATAACTTCTTGTAACTTGACAACATCTATGTGACCCCCCCCCCCCTCACTAGCGCCAAAGCTGGATCCGCCCTTGTTAGAAATATAGTATTCATACAAAGCTTTGGCTCACTAATGTAACCATACCAGTATATTGTCCAAATACGAGTAGAATAGATAAATATTATATTTATTATAGAAACAAGCAAATACACTTCTAACGTAAATATACCAAAAACACTTAAAATATTCTTTGTTTATCTTTTTTTTCATAACGACCACTATTCTTTCGTATAAAGAAGGATAACTGGCCTTTATGTAGCCTCTATAAGCTATGTATATAAAGACTAGTTGGACGCATATCTATGTATGTATGCGTCCATAATTATATTAGTATCTTTATCAGTAACATTTTTAAACAATTCAATTGCTGCTTTATCAACAACATTTGCATTAAACTTGTCAAATTATCAAGGAGTTTAATATCCTGTACATATCCTTTATCCAATATTGAAGATATAAGGGTTGTCCCTGTTTTATGATGTTTATGAAAATTCGTTGTATTAAAAAAATAAACAAATTATTCTAAATAGTACAATGTTCAATTAATCTATTACCAATTTTAGGTCACAATGTATTTACTTAATCCCACATATAATATAATAAGCCACTGTCATACACGCTACCAAAGTCATAATTAATCGAGTCCAAAGTACCAAATTCATAATAAAGCGCATTTATCAAATTTCGGAATATTACTATGTCCGGTCATTAAACACTTTTGACTAAAACTCAAACTTTCCACCTACGATACCACTTATGTTAAACCTTTAAAAATACACTGGTTTTCCAATATTTTAACGATTATTTCTACGTCCGCTGCACAATGTGTTACTATTACAAACCTCGAAATGGAAAACCACAGCAAGTATAAACATTTCAAGTTTCGTGATCGATGTTGTATACGAAACGATTTGGCAATATTGTAAATACTTTTAGAGAAAGCATATATCATTACTGCATGTATTCTCTTTTGTACTTTGCATATCAATATCTTTGAGCTCTTTGATCGTATTATACATGAAATAAGTAAGGTTACTATTATAACTAATAAGAACAAGTATATCATGAAATTCCAAGTTTTCTTTAAGTAGTTTCGTTATACATAGGTATTTCACGGGGTATTGATTGTTCTTGCTTAGCACATTGTGCAACTATCACGTACAATAAAAACAACTTAACAACAACTCAACGTACAAATAACAACAAGCTCACGCGGATTAAAAAAATAACTATGTCGACGCGCAAACTCAGCAACAGTCGTTTATAATTCATCTATCTGAAACTTCTATTTACGACGCACGGAATACAAGTTTTCCAACACTTTTACAATAGTTTCACAACATTACTCCCCAAACGATTTCTTTAAAATCCTTATATTTTTCATAACTACAATTGTCAACATATTCGCAGACACTTTTGTACTTAGTGGGTAGCGGGGCCTGCCTATCTGCTAAGCCAACGATTCTTCGGATCGATGTATTCCGAATATTAAAACGTCTATTTTCATAAATATGAATGTTAATACAGTAAGTGGCGATAATATAAAACATTTGTAAAAGATTAATGGTCGCACTGTGGCAGACGACACAGCTGTTTACGAAATAATGTAATTCATTCTCACTGCGATTATTATAGAAGAGCCCTGAAAATTGTTGTTAAAAATAATAAGTCACGTGTTAAAGAGTGCATAAAAATTGTATAGTGACAATTGGAATGAATTAGTGAATCCCTCCGCCCAGGTGGGATAAGGATCTACGAAAGGCTACAGGCAGAAGCTGGACGCGACAAGCCGAGGACAGAACGCGATGGCGCTCTCTGGAGGAGGCGTATGTCCAGCAGAGGGGTGAGATAAGATGATGATGATGATGATGACATGGAATGACATTTTATTTTATTTAGACTTTAGACTTAACTGCAGCAGGTATTTTAAGACGATTTTAAATATCCGCCTTTTTATTCCTTCACGATTTTGTAAAGTGTAAATTAAAAATAAATAAGTAAATAAATACACATGTCCAGAGCACATATCCAGACTCTGAGTCACTACTACAAAAAGTAGTTAGAAAAATTCAGTAGAGGATTTGACCGAAGACCTCTCGATCGGCAACCGCGCTTGCAAACAACACGACCAACGTCAGTGCAGTCAGAGCAGTCAATTGTCAAGGTTTAACATACTGTAAGTTGAAAAAAAGGCTAAATAAATAAATGCTAACGCTTAGACGATCTATGTTTTGAATATGAATTGTAGGCAAAAGACTTACTGCTAATACGACAACTTAATGGATTCTGCATTTGGTTGGTTGACCATCTACAATGAATCAATTTTCACACAATATAAACCCAAAGTAGTAATATTCAGTGCTGTCATTACTAAAGAGCAGATAAATTGTACACATAAATTCCTTATTATATTTACATCCACACACAATAAATCGTGTATAATGGAAACCATCACCTCCGACTCATCAGTAAGTCACTAACCACTGGATCAATTGATAAGTCAATTCCCTTCAGCTATCAATGAATCGGTAGAAATTGCTTCCTGTATAAAATAGCGTTGGGCCACCCACTCACTCTCTCCGAAACCTGCGTGCGTCTGTGAAGGGAGTGATGAACGTATAGGAAACACGTCAGGAAACACATAACAATATTTGAAACTCGGTGTATTCGATACTCGGTTATCTCTGCTTGCCCCGCAACAGACCTGAATTGATGATATATGATATCGCAATAGAGATCAATCATAATACCTCAACTATCATTGTGGGCGCGGCGTCATCAGTGGTAGACATATGCACAACAATTCGTTATCGCGCTGTGACGTGGGGATTTCGCTTATTTGTTAAATTCATCGCTAGAACATTTTCCAGTTTTCGGTGTCATCCAGTTCAGTTATTTTTTTAATTGGCTTTCCAAGTTTGTCAAAGGCAACCTTTGAAAGTCAATCCCAAAATGCATGCCCAGCGTGGGGATTACATGCATAACTCCTCCAGGGAGGCCTATTTCCAGCAATGGATTGTAATAGGTTGATGATCATGAATCTTTGAAAAAGAAAAAGACTGGTACTTTGCCACAAACAGCGAATGACAAAGATCACTAGTAAGTGTTGTTGTCGAAGAACTGTCTTCGCACAGAATGTCCTGGTCAGAAGATTGGCTCTCGGACGCCCTAATAAGAACTGTAACTCAAGGGCGTGTAAGGACACAACATGCCACGCAGTAATGCGATAAATTAAAATTATTTCACATTATAAATGTAATCAATCAATTCACGTCGGAACACTAATAATTCAGTGGATACCAGAGCGGAAAACTGCGCGATTTAAAAGGATGATTCTGACGGGGTATAGTTACAAAGCAATAAGCTAATAAAGCCTAAGCTCGAAAAACACCTTGTGTCTAGGAACATGGCTTTGTTGGTTAAGTCACTTTTTTGTCACATTCCACAACAGATTCCTTTCATGATATATTCAAGCCTAAGTCCTGGGTATGTTCAGACGCCGACATAACTCAAGCGGAAACCCAGCACCCCATAAAGAGTGGCGCGACACATAAATTATGAAGCACTCCGCGATAGCCAGGAACTTGAACACACGCCAGAAGCAACCACACTGGGTGGAGCCGTCGCGCACACAAATGAAAATTTGTAATTAGATATGTGATCACAAATTAGATTCGCGATGTTTTAGAGAACTGACGACTTCAGTTCTCAAAAAATACCTCAAAGAAAAGAATTTAATTGTTATTATATTACCATGCTAGGTCCTTTCAGCATAGAGGACCAAATGACAAATATTGCCTTTACAGATCTGAAGAATTCTACATATGTAAATCACTCTCTTCATGCAAATGCGTCATAATTACCTATGTATTAATGGCTTATTATAGAATTGTTTTTATTTAAGAAAAGTTTCAAATCTGCTTTTAAACAATTATATATAATATAGATAATTTTCACTATACGATCCTAACGTTACAAAATTATGAAAATGGAGAGAATTAAAGCAAATTACACGATTCCCGGTCCTCGTGTGTGCTTCCAACGGGCTTGAACAAGTTACGCTTCATTGAACACGGCAGAGCTATGTAGATAATTAACTCACACCCTGCGTAGACACCCCTACGCTCTCGCGATTTAATAATGCCAAGGTTAAGATGAAGAGAAAGTAAAGAGAAGCGAACGTTGTAAACTGAAAACACGCATTATTCAATGTTTAATATAACAAGCCAAAAATCGCAATAAACTTCGTAACATCACGCCTATTATACCCAGAGAGGTAAGTAGATTAGTGTAGTACCAGTTTCACCAGTTACGTTTACATCTTACCATGGAATAGGTAAAGAGAATATCGCCATATAGCAGACACAAATTCAAATTCCGAGTTACTACCAGAAATTTGAACTACAAATTTTAAGTTACAAAAAATCCAAAATACCTGACTTGGTAATCGAACACATGATCTCTCGTTCTACAATCACGTTTGCAACTGTAGGAGATATTGATCACCTCTTCAGATATGCTCGATAGTTTCTAAGACTTCCGACTCCCCTCTTAGCTGACCTGACTTGTTTAGTGTACACAATTATATTACTACACATAAAGCAAATCACTGAATCCGCTGAGTTCACTACGCCTTAAACCACATCCGCTTCGCTAAGCACGAGTCGTCGCTCTGAAATTCACCCCCACACCGCGTTGATAAGCTCACTTAATGACTAATATCCCAGCTCCTTTAACACGTACTTGGAAAACCAAGTACTCTAATTTAATTGACTCAACGAATTAATTTCTACGTGAGTGCCACTACATTGATACCTGAGTAATGACAATGTAAATTATTATGCAGCAGTCACCTTACAACATCGCGAGCAGGAGATACAACTTTGTTTAGTCATCTACGAGTAACATATTGACATTAATTTTTTCATTGTTTAACCATTGGTTTTTTTTTCTAACTCTAAGGTGTGCATGTCCCTCGAGATGTTTTTCTTCACTGTTATAGCAGGTCCGCAGCTTTAACAAAGGCGCGCGCCTGGATTTGAACCAGGGCTCACAGACTGAGAGGCTGAATTTCAAACTACTAGGCTATCACTGTTCCCTCAATTACAATAATACAATAATATCTATATTGCTACTCGTATATCAAAAATCTAAAAGAAACCGAATTCGCACAGTAATGTATTTGAGTTTCGTACGCGTATAGGACTGCGTTCTTTGTTTTTCATGCAGTTGGACCAATTAAACTGTAGATATACCGTTACATTATTATATTATTTAAGTTGAAAAACTAATGCGGCCCGTTAACAACCATTACTATGCAATTAATATGTAAATAAGTATGCCATGGGTACATATGTGTATAACACGAGTATTCATATGTATGTTTATGTTTACTTGAAGTTAATAAGACTCAAATTGGTTATAAACTGGTTTAGCACCGACCGCAACCCGTATCCGTCTCCCAGGGGCTAACTGATAGAAAGTGTCATGAGAAATTAAGTTCACCCTTTGCAATAGGCTATATTTACAATACATTGTTAATAAAGTCGCAAAAATGCAAGTGACAATAAACAAAGTTACAAGAGCTAGCGATTGTCACGCATCTAACTTAAAATAAATGTCTATTTACTCTTTTCATCAGTAAAACGAATAGATTCTTTGGAAAGACAAATAATAAATCGAATCACTTACTCATTTTCGATACAAAACCCATATATTATAATTATCTCTTAATGTGACAGGGCGGACCACTGGAAATTAATTTACACGATCTGGCCACCAAAAGGTCACGGGCTCGCATCTCGGGTCCGGGTATTTTTTCAATTAGAATTTGTAAATAGTAAAATTTGTAAATGGTAAGTATGTTAAAAATTCTAGTAGTGGCTCCAGAGTCTACATTCGTGTCCTGTACATGGCAATAGAGTCACCACCTACTCCATAATGGGGCGTAAACATAACTAGTGAAATTGGGAGTGCACTACACTTCTCTGCCTCCATCTCGGTACTAAGTCATCAAGACATTAGGAGCACACTCAGACCTAGGTGATCAAAACGACAAGCTTAGGTGAATGTATACATTCATATGGAACCTGACTGGCCGGGTGGTCTAGTGGTCCAGTAACGCTGACTGTCGAACGGAGGTTGTGCATTCGATTCCCATAAAGTACAAATATCAACATGAATATTTATGCTGTGTTTGTGCATAAATTTATCAATATAATTATGTTTCTCAAAATGTAAATATGTTTTTTTATCAGCTGTGTAGTTAAAATGGCATAGGTATAATTTAAGCCCTTTCAGTTGTCCCCATACATCATTACAGCCGTTTATTGCGCATTCAATGATTCAAGTATTTTATTATTAAAATGATAAAAATGAGAATTCCTTGTATTTTGTCATTAAACAATGTCATGTCGTATATGAATCACAGTATAAGTAATAACAGTACAGTACAGTACAGTAGTTGACAGAACAAACATATTGCGAAGTGATATATCTTTATCAAATATCTACAAATAATATTGTATAGTCTAACATTTGAATTTCAAACCACAGAGTAGGTATAAATGCAAAGCGAGATATGAGTATTTTTACTAGTTTTGCCTGTTATTGAAAACTAAAACACATTGTGATAAATGGAATGATGCTTCACAGCTCATCAATATTCAAATGTGCAAATAATGTCGATGTATTTAGAGATTGTAAAATCATCAACAAATTTGCGCATTCAAAAAATGGTCAAATAATTACCACCACTACTACCAGTGTTCAAAAAATTCATATTTCCACCGCTTTTATTATAATTAATTTGGAACGCACGTGACTAACGACACGGTCATATCTCGCTTCGGTACGGGTTCCAAGAAAAAGTTGTCGAGACCACGTTTTTATTTCTAAGAATTTATCCATTTAGAATCGTGTTGTAATGAAACAAGTTGAAAATTAACAATGTGTTCCCCGAGGCGAGAGAAGACGTATAAAAAAAAACTTTAGGTGCTACAATTGAAAATAAAAATAAAATTTTCCCTCAAGTCACATTGCGATGGGGAAATTTTAGTTGGTAAGTATACTTATAAATGAATGTTTCGGAATAAATTCATTCTTTTAAGGTTGAAAACCTACAAATCAACTGCCTGTTTTCCTTGCGTTTTATTAAACGTAAGAAAATAAACGTAATATCACACCTACAATCACCAAAGAGGTAAGCAGTGGAGTATAGTAGGTAATCTCCCACGTTTCACCAGTTACGTAGCGCATATAATTAGATAGAATGAATATAACCTGCACAAAAACGAAGTGAGAAATGAAACATTCATTGTTCAAGTCGTAATTTTTCAGATATTTTATCTTCTTGTTTGTATTCGCATCGCGAGATGACTGACGTAAATCAGTTGAAGATATCAGAATGTACAAGGTGACGCTCGAGACAACTTGAGCAATATAGAAGGAAACTAGAGCAATCTCAATAATGCGATTTGGGCAAAATTGCTAACGTTATCCCAAGACATTTCATCTTAATATATAGAATACCCTTCACGTTTCACTTTTTCATTCAAAATGTATAAATGTATAATATCCATTAACTGACTCACCAAAGGATTTGGTTTTGCGATCCCATAGTTATTTATATTTATTATTCACTTCACCTAACGGAAATATATACATATATATATACCTAATATATAACCTTTAATTATCGTTTCTTTATAAGCTAGTCACTGAACCCTAATTAACTCCGTACTCGTGCCGCACAAGTCTTCCGTGACTGCTATTTATATACAGGAGCACACATTTGTCTATTAAAAGTGTATATTCTATGCACACAAGTGTTTTTAATTACGCTTTGTTTTTGAATCGTCGCTTCCATGATTATGACAGTAGTGTATGGTCATGTAAACATAAATGTACGTCTGCTTTGTATCGACTCCCGTTATATATTTAGAGAAATTAGACAGTCAGCATTGAGGACGTAGAAGCAATTAACTCCATAAAGGCATACTGGAAACGGGTTGTAGAGGAAAATTACGCGTAATAAAGGATATTGGGGTGTGTTAATGATTACAACCAGGATTCGATGTATAGGTATCTACATATATACATCGTACATTGAAGCATCTTACTCGGAATATTATGATTTTGCTGCACATGTTGTTAGGCTGGTTATGTTCAGAATATATAATAAAAAATATGGAGAAATAATTACTAGTTTTATTATGTCATGACCTTAGATCTGTATTGAGAAAATTGTCCCGTAAAGATTTGGTTGAAAAATCACGAATATACCTTTTTTGTTATGTGATCGCGATGTGCCTCGATGGCAACCGAAAAAACTTCCAATAATGACTTTGACACTCTCGCTCTCAAGCCTCGTACATTATATTTGTTTAGAAACATAGACGACATTATTATTATAACTACATCGAGAAATATCTGTTTACCGAAACGAAGTCGTGAAATATACCTTAAAAACTTCACTGCTTAGTTTAAACGTAACATCACGCCTGTAATTCCCGAAGAGGTAAGCAGAGGAGTGTAGTACATTCCTCAATTCCACTAGTTACGTTTACGTCCCACGATGGAATAGGTGGCGAACCTATTGACATACACCGGGCACATTTCCAGAATCTGAGTCACTTCTAGAAAATCGAAATTAGAAAAATCAATAGTGCCCAACCCGGGATTTGAACCAGGACCTTTCGATCAACAGTCGCGCTTGCAACCAACACGACTAACGAGGCAGTGAACAGCTGGGTTAAGGACTGATTTAATTTGATTTTAATTACACGTAATCAGTAGCTACAGAATTTTCTGTTCATTAACTCGTAGTGTCATTAAATAACTAAAAATGATGGGTAATGATAAAATTTATAATCTATTACTTATAAGATCGTTTCAAAAGTAGTTTTAAAACTGTAACGATCAAAGAATTATTCAAAATGATTTAAACGTAGGAAGTTGCCGTAAATCGTTTTATAACTCGCGCCCACTAATTGCCGTAATTCGGGTCAGTATGGAGATAGTTTGGAATCGGAGTTAAATTTCTTTTGGACAAAGCTCACGAGGAACAATGGAAAATTAAAGAAAAATCATATCGTGCTGAAAGCAAATGTAATGACTGCGACGGTTTTATAAACAATTCAAAGTGAATAAAACGAATACAAATGTTCATCTACTCGGGAAATAGGTATTTAAGCGATATCATTTTAAACTTAATGTCTTAAATTTTCGAATAAACTTTATGTAAAAACAGAACTCTATTTTTATTAGTTTTTGTTAAAATGGAAACCAATTATGTCATTGATTTTCCCCACCCTGTATATTTTATTCGAATGTTACGATGAATGTTATGCCTTTATAGAATTACATATCAGTACCCGATGTACAGCAATAGGCTCACCAACTATTCCATAATGGGACCTAAATATAATTGGCGAAACGTGGGAGTATACTATACTCATCTGCCTAAGTTTTGGGAATTACAGGCTTGATGTTACGTTTTATAGAGTTGTACATGTAGAGTCGAAGAAAAAGCTTAGTGGGTGAGAGATTAGCACCTAGCAATGAGGGTCCTGGACTGAAGTTCTCTTTACTAATAATGTGTGTTTTACAGTTATATAGCAGTTGCTCTAACGGTCAAGGAAAACATCATGAGGAAATCTGCACATTTTAAAGCTCTTCATAATGTTTTCCGAACCGTGTAAAGTATGTCAGCTCGCACTTGACCCACGTGGCAGACTATGACTCTTACTCCACTCATTTCAATAGGAAACTCGTGTCCTGATATGCGACAATGAACGAATAGATGATGAGAGATCTCAAGTGTACAACGAAATAGATGGCACAATAACACGAATGAGTTCCAGCATGACGCAGCCACTGACCCCATCAGCTAATTGCATTAAAGGTGATAAAGTTGTGTTTCCGCAGTAAAAGCGTGCAGTTGAGTGCACACAATAAAACTGTGAAGTGGCAAGAAACACCGCACCACAATAGTGTTAATAATTCTTTCTTGGTACTAAGTACAAATGTTTATAATATTCACTATTTAAAAAAGACTACCTATAGAAGTATATACACATATGTATATATGTAGTTTATTGTATCACATATTGGCTTATTTTGGAACAGATGGCTGTGTATACAGAAGTCCTGAAATCTTTGTTGCTATTTATTTATTTACTATTATACCTAAACTGACCATTTCTTTTTTAACTCAAAACGGGACGTTCTAACATTGTGTATGGTATGTATGGACCATACTACTATTGCAGCCCCCTTAAAGTTCCTGTTTTGCCTTCAAAAAGTAAGCGAGTCAACACAAAGGTCACTTGAGAAT
>DWFO01001106.1:0-16913 GCA_018246595.1 Mimoniades nurscia nurscia | reverse complement strand
CCAAAGTGGTGTCCGTTAAAGCAAGGTGCGTGTGTAACTGTTCGGCACGGGCACCGCACGCAGCCCCGTCACCCGCACGCCGCGCCGCGCCGCGCCCGCCCCACGCGCCTTCCCCCGCGCCGCCCCGCCCTCGCCCCTCACCATCAAACAATCCACTGGCAAACGTTAAACAAACCTAACACTTTTTTACACCTGGTATTCCCGACCCTTTTGTAATCGTATCTATACAATAATTAATTTGCAAATTAAATTGTCCCAAATTATTAAAACAATGAGATTCCTTTTCAAGAACTCTTAATTTAATTTATTGTCGCAGACGTTAATAATAATTATAATTCGTTGCATTAATTCGTATTATTCGTGAGAATAAGTACGCTACAATGTTACTAATAACATGAAATTCGTTGCAGTATTACCATAATTACGTAACATTATTATAACGATTATGTTTCACATTCGGATTTGAATTTGGAATCTGACAATAGAACACAGTGTTGGGTGCGGGCGTGTCGCGTACTTTTTCAATGTCATTATTATTTGCCTGTCACTTGGTGGTTCTGAGTACGATGTGGATGTCTCTTGTCTGTGGAACTCATGCATCGTCACCAACACGCGGTACTCTCGGAACACACCAGCGTGCATTTAGAGGACTCACTGCTTAAAAGGAACGGGGTTCACCGTGTTGTGATATTGCTTAAAAATATCTATACGTTCAAATCAGACACCGAAAGTTATTTTTATCATTATAAAATGTTTAAATTACCAAATTGAAATCAAAATATGAATCTAAATGTATAATTGTTTTAAATATATCCTCATAAACATTTTTCGTTGTATAACCATACATAAAGTTTCAATGTTAACAGATTTTATCGCAATGTAATTAAATTGGTGAATAGATATTTTTGAGCAAACGTGGAACATGTTGACTGATAGGATACGTATTTATCAAATATTTGTGTCCATTGTTATTGCATGTAGGCTGAGGTATCGTGCATTATGGATCATAATTATATTAATATGTCTCTCCATCTGTCGGCGGCTGGCCAATGCCACAGCCGTCATGGCATGGAATAAGTGTTTTAATTTCGTAGATTAGAGTAGGTCTTATGTTACGTCAATATTTTATTTTATATCGTTTCCTTTACTTATATACTTAGTGCTTGCCGAAATTTATGAATATTTAATAATATCACAATAAACTTTTTATGTTGTCATCTTAGAGACAGATAATAAAATATATTTCGCTCGATAATAAACGGTTTCGTAGATGGAAATATTATAAGATGCATTCTTTCGTCGCGATTATTTTTTGTCGTAGACATAATTTTCCCACGACGTTCTTGGTATAAGGTAAGTTTATATTTTTAAATAAAATATAGCTCCGTTAAAGTTTTTTTTTAAATACGGCTTGACGTACGGGCGGCAAAAACCCAAGATATTTAAAATGTTATGTTAAATAGTAGACAGATTTTTTTTGTGGCGTGTTATGACTGACAACATGCAATCGGCCAGGATGTTAGACTACGGCCTTAACTTTCCCCACTATGGGAAGATACCTGTGCCGAACAGCGGAACGATAAAAGGTTTAATGAAAATGATGATGTCAAAGACGTAGTAGATTAAAGGTAAACGATTAATTAATTTACGTATTGAATACTTTAATAAGTAAAAGGCACTTGCTTATTAAATACTCAATTTTTCAAAAACAGGCTCAAGTAGCTTTTAATATAAATTTGATTTTCTTTAAACCAATATAAATTGAAAACTCTTTCGATAAGGATTTCTAATACAAGTCATCATAGTATGTTAATTATTAATTATATTCAATTCATTTATTATTTAAAATATCTTAAATTACGTTTTTAAACTATTATAAAAAAGGTCTATGGTCCGCCAGCAAAATTGCAAATGTAGCGTAGGTATGAGTTGGTTGGATTAGCAAAGTGACGTCATAATTGTGTAAGTTTTGGAACAGTCTGTAATTCCCGAAAAAGTGGGCAAGTGTATATTCGTACCTGCAATTTGGTACGAAGACGATACCAACTATTATAGTAGATATTTGTTGAATTCACAGTAAGTCGAAACATAATTAAAAAGTTAACTAAGATTTTCGTACAGATCAATAATAATTGCCTTGCTGCAAATTCGATGAATTCCATTAGGTGAGTATAAAATATGTAGGGTAATTGTTTATTAACTTTATATTAAGCATATATTGTTTATAATTTAACTGTATGTGCATCACTTGCGTGCCACGGACGATATAATCATAGTCCATGTAATCCGTAATCACTACCTCGCGTGAATAACTGAACAGTACCGAGGTCACTTTCATAGTGCATCAATCACTGAATGTCGCGTCGGCGAATGTGTCACGTTGCTCTAGAATGTGTGTACGTCCCTAAACCACACGTCCAACTCACACGGATAAGTGCAATTTACAATACTAACCCACATTACTTACAAACATAACTCTTAACATTAGTTTAAGATCACCCAAAATATGAATTATTTGTTATTTAATCTTATTGAATGTTAACGGCAGTTAGTCTGTTGAATGTTTTATTTCCCTTGGTTTAATTCAAATATACCAAGGTGCAAGTTATTAAAATAACTTTTAATAATAATTTAACAACATCGACAGTATTAATTGATAATTATCGTTTATCATTCAAATGTATTCAATAATTGTTAATTATAGTCTTTCGAATGTTTTATATATCTGATTATAATCCGAAAATCCCCAAGGTGAAAGAGACAAACCACAATGTATCCGACATGCTATTTATACTGAAAAATGAGGATTATTTACAATTTATCAAAGTAATATCATACTACAGTAGATTACGTGGCTATATTATTAGTCCCTCTTAAAGTATAGTCTTGACATTTTTAATTTACTTTCGTTAATTCGCATTTTGTTTGAGCTTCAAATTGAGCCTAGCGTAAATGCATATGTTACTACATATGTATGTAGTTCATTTAACGAGTCGAATGCTTCACGAATGCAATGAACGAATGAAATAAGTGTTCTAATGAACCAATGTTAATTAAATGATATTTGAATTTGAACGTTATCGCATGGAAATTACAAAATTAGTAAATTTTTCAATGTCATATGAAATTATCTATATTTATCTATCAACATTATAAGTTTCGTGAGAAAGATTTAAAAAAAAAGTAATTACTTTTTAATTTTTATTTTACGCTACGCTCACATTGATGTCTCATTAGTTTATTTTCCATATACAATTTAGCGAGATTATGTAATCGCATTCAATGTTGTCCTGTGTTTGCAGTAGATGCTTTTTATTGCGGTCGGATTGTAATGTCTACAGCGTGTTTATATTTTCAGCTCGGGCATCGAGAACAATCCCACCGTTTTCTATCGACTGATGCCCGGCTCCACGGCCCAGACGAACAAGTTCCACACATTCTACTTGCAACAAAGAGCCGATAACGGGTTCACTTGGGCCGACATCAAAGTCAACCATCCGCTGGACTACGAAAGCATTAAGGAGTACAATTTGACCATCCGTGTAGAGGTAACATTGGCTATCGGGACTGAAGTCTGAATTCAATAACTAATTCAAAATTATGTTATACTGAGGTCTAGTATCGTAGAAATAATTATGTAATTGTACGTAAAGGTTTAAGTTAAACAGGTTCGGATTTAAAGGAGTAGAAAGAGCCATGAAAGTCAGAAAAATATTTAGTTTAAATATATTTATAATTAAAAAAGAAGAGAAGGTCTGAAAGTTATGTAAAAAACATGTTGTTTTCGAATATGTGTTTTCTGTTAGGGGTATATAAAAAGTGGAATAATTAAATAAGGGAAAGGAATATATAAAATTATATAAATGCGTTCAGGGAACAAAAAATTTATTTATATTATCAGGATAGCATTATATATAATGGTACTTATACAGAACAACGGCGCACAACAATTGGCTTCTGAAGCGACGGTCTACATTATGTTGGAAGACGTCAACGACGAGATACCGCTCTTCACTGAGCGGGAACAGGAGACGGTGCTGGAAGGCGAGCCCATCGGCACCAAGGTCACACAGGTCAACGCTATAGACAAAGATGGAACGTTCCCGAATAATCAGGTCAGTTTTCCAAATGTTAGTTAAAATCGGGCAATATTTTCTGTATCTTCATTTTTTTTATCCCAAACAACAAGTGAATGCTACGATAATGTAACCTGTTTAAGCAAAATACAATGCCTCTTGCCAGGGTTGTTGAACTGACAATCGTAAGTGGCATTTAAAATCATTTTTGGTAAAAATTTACATAGTAGCTGGTGTTACCAATAATCTTCCGTATTTTGTTACTACATAGAAATAAACGCTATTGTGGAATAAGCGACATCTATGTTTTATATGGTGCACTTCTCTTAGTACACTATTCTATTTGACTGTGGCGCCATCTTTTGCGGGGCGGTTAAGTTTATAATTTGAACGCCATGGGGCGCCATTTTCATTTTTTAATTTACAAAACAAGTTATAGTACTTTACTTAGTTTTCAGTTGCTTCATTTTCAGTTTTCCTTCGTTTTCAGTTCCTACTAAATTGTGTTCATAAAGATAAATTTACGTTACTTATAAGCGTTACTGGTGATACGTATTTCATACTCCTCTTCCTACCTTACGTTACGTTGAAAAGAAAATTACATGAAAACATAAATATAAAAGGGTTCTCTACAAAGACTGGACAGCTATTAATCATATGCAATTCTCATATGAAAATTTAAAATCAAATTTCGAACGACATGTTACTTCGAACAGTGGCAACTTTATAATTCAACATCCCACTCCAGGTTTCTGGGCTGTAAATTTGGCGCGCACCTCGTCATCAAACTATGTGTTTAAAATATATATTACTTGACGTCACGTGAAAGGAAACATCATGTTGATGATAATGATGACGATGATGAACATATCACTGACATCTTTTGCTGTGTAGAAAACCAGTGTGTACCCTTTTAATTAAACCTTAATACGTAAAAATGGGTCATTTAAATCATAAAACAATAAATGAATTATAGGTATAATAACTATCTTTATAGTATTGTCTCTGAATTCATTTAAAGTTTTGTTGTTGTTGTGTTCATTTTTCTCAGAGCACAGCTCAATCTTTTAGGTACTTAGCCGAGGACTTGTACGAGGTAATGCCGTGTAATTTCGTTTGGGCTAGGGATTATGAAATTTGAGGCAATCATTTACGAAGCTTTCGCATCGGATTTCATGCGAATTTAATGAGGCTCCGCGCCGAATTGTGTCATGAAATAGCGGAAAAATCCTCGGGTAGAGCGTTTCAACGAGTTTATGGTAATGCGATGAGTGATAGCTGGAGAAATTTTTCACATAAGAAAATATCGGACGAAAATTATTATTTATTGTAGTCTTATATACGCTTGCTTGCAAGCACATATGTACTTTCAATTTAGGTACATAGTTTCTTACATGTTATATAGTCACAATAGGTCCTTCACGTGGTAGGCAGAGATCACGGAGTATCAAATATATGCGTACATATAAATATAGGTATCTGTGCGTGCGTGTATACACAACTTGACGTATTTCAAAATTCATTGCTCTTATTATATATATAATATCTATTGATTCCATTAATCCTCCATTGATTAACATTCATTACCTATTATATTCTTTGGATTAAATGAAGCTTCCTTACAGATTATTTGATTTTTTTTTATAAGAATTAATATACTGTTTCGTACGCCGACTTAAAAAAGAAAGCTAATTTCAGACGAACCTTTGTGAAATTTTGTACGGGAAAATTTTTTTTTGCAATATCTCGGTTTAACAGTTTTTGTTGAACATTCATTCTATTTCCAAAACATGTGTGAGCCGAAGTTGTGATGATTGATACGTAACTTAAAAATGTAATAGATAAATAGAATAATCAAGAAAAGGATAATTTACAACCGAAATTCGGCTTACATTTCACGTCACAAGTATCTTTTTGCCTTTTGTTGCCTGCCTTGTGTATTATTAAATTTTTTTGAGTAAATTTATTGAATAATTCGTACTCTTCGCAATTTAAAACACACTTTAGTTAATTCGTTGATTACAGTTTAATCGTTTGATGAATCGAGTTTAAATATTCATGGAGTTATTTTCGGTATTTCGTTCATAATAAAATTTAAGTTCATAATTACTACGTAATTTCATAATTCCTGATATTTGAGACTATTACATTCGAATTGATAAAAAATTACTCTTTCAAAATTTTATTAAAATATGATTATTGATAATTGTGAACGTTGCAATGTTTAATTTATATACTACATTATTTATGTATTGTTATTAGTTTATGTAACAGTTGTCATTGACATTGCGCTGTGTCGGTGAGAAATTAAATTTCTGTCTTTTGTAGCGGACGAAATAAACGACGCGGGTTATACGAGATTATTTATATTAAATGTGCAATTGCATAGTTATGAATTTCATAACATTGAGCAGGCCGTGGACATAAAAATATAATTACGGTCCGCTACGATTGCTTTTTGGATTGGTTTGCTTGGATAAATGATTATACGCGTCCACTGGCAACCCCAGGTGCAGCGTTGAAAATATTATTTGATATTCCTACAATGGTATTACGTAGTTCAATTCTTTTTCCCTGCAGCAGTGCCGAGTGATTTAATCTTTTTTATTCCCATTTTATATGAAAGTTAAATATTTACGAGCGACGAATTTGTTCCGTTTTTGATTCGTAAGAGGATTACGCGCCAAAAAAATCACACCCAAAGTTAAGTTTTATCATATTTAAAAGCTTTTCTGTACGTTTCTGTCGTGGGGAGAATAAACATAATTATTTATCAACAGTTAGGTTTTTTTAATTGATTGAAAAGCGTTTGCACGTTTTAGTTAATATAGCAACTTTTTTTAATGCCTAATTGAATGACAAAATAGAAAAATTGAATTTTTGGCTGAAAACGTCAATGAAACCGGTTTTTCGGTCTTCATCAACATCATGAACATTATGCTTGTATTTGACTAAATTAGAAGTTTTAGAACGCCGTATACATACGAGGTACTTGAATGCATCTCCCATTTGCATGTCACAGGGCGCTCTCTGCTTAAGTTACCTGCGAGGCTGTTGAATATGTAATGTTAATTCAGTAACCCACTGACGCGGCTACTAACGTCATTGGGAGGTTTTGACGTAATCACATAAAGCTCTTTGTTCATGTTTGAGCGGATATTTTAACAACTTACGAATTATTTAAATGAATTAATTTAAAATTAAATCGAAAACTATTAGTTTTGGGAATGATCGTTTAATAAATATGATAGACAATTTCCTGGCACACAGATTGTGACTAATATTGTAAAGATACTTTGCTTGAGAATTAAATGACGTGTTGCTAATGGATATACAATTTTATATTTGCGTTTTAAGTCTAAGAAATTGGATAGTAATTGCGACACTTAGGTAGGAATTAAATACAAAAAGCAGTTCCCTGAGACATCTTTTTATATGGGTCTACTGTTGTTTTATAGTTCAGTGGCTTACTATAAGCAAGCGTTATTGCGCGAGGTTTTCCCAGTCAGTACTTTTTGCTTCTGTAACAAGAATTAATAGCAAAAAATCTTTAATAAACCTGTTGATATGTGCACATACCTACTACTCAATTTTTATAAGTTTCATTCGAAGTTTTTCTTGCCTGTTATTTTCATCAGGAAATATGAATATGATAGCTGATGGTATTTTCTTTATTGTCGTAGGTGTACTATTACATAGTGGATTCGCCGCGGAACGAAGGCAAGGACTTCTTCGAGATCAGCATGCAGACTGGCGAAATCTTTACAAAGGTTGTCTTCGATAGAGAGAAGCAGGGAGCGTACGCCCTCGAGGTGGAAGCCCGCGATGGAGCACCCTCAGCGCGGCCCAATTCCGACAACCAGCCGAATTCAGGTAAGTTCGAATAATTACGAGAAAACACATTTTATTCCCTATACTGAAGGTTCATTTTGATGGAAAAAAAATATTTACCTACGAACGCGTAAATTAATGAGAATCTTGATATATTTATATTCATTTCCAATACAGTCGCAGATCTTATAAAGCTTCCATTTGGTTCGTAAAAAATACATTAGTAAACATTTTAGCGATATTCATAGCCATTTTGAAAATTTTTCTCGTACTTTCTTGCTCAACCAAACGTAAACTTATAAATATGATACACATTTGATATTGTAGTCTTGTATAGGTTGTAAGATATTTTGCATTCAATGGAATTACTACATAGGTAAATGATATTTTGATACAAAATTTGAATAATATACATCTCCATAGAATAATACAGTACTTACTCATACTAAACCTACTAGGTACGAAGCATATTATTGATAAAAGTTAGTAATGAGGTTATATCGATTTCTCGATAAAAGAGAAAATAGATTTTTATTCGTAGGCCAAAATATAATTAGTGTAAGATCCAGTCGTTTGGAATTGAACATTTTCTCGATGTTAGAGTTTTCGAAGTGTTATTTCTCCGACCATTATCATAAAAACAAAATCCCTAATCGTATTTAATTTTGTCACTGTAACTTCCTTTTTCCTCAAAAGATGTCCAAGTAAGGTTTTTCTTTTCTAAAATACACATTTCTTTACATGAGCGAACTCTATTTTCAGTTTTATTATCACAGTATTTTATATGGCAGAGATGCTCTTAATGTCAGTAAATGCTGTTTAGTTTCTACATTGTTAAAGGTATTACAAAGTAGTAGTTAGAACTAAAATGGTCTCAGTAGGAAATAGTACGAATAAGACTAGTTTTGTCAGTATCATTTTGAATAGGAACAGAATTATATTCATATTACATTTTCTCATCTAACAGAGATTAGGTAGTTTAATTTTACTACCGTTTTAGTTTAAGGTTGCACAGTCTGTAAATATGAATCTATAGTTTTATTTTATGAAACGTTAATTTATTTGAGTTATTAGAATCAACATTTTTGTACCATAAACGAGCAAGTTTTATACATATTATGGGTCAACCTATGTAACTTTGAATATATTTCACATCAAGTCTCTTCTACATGCAAGTAGTCGTTTTAGCAATAAATTGTCGTTTTCTATAGGTTCTTAGCTGAATACTTTATCGCCGCTTGCCTCGGGTAAACTATTGGTATCTTCTTTAGAGACGTGTTTGGGACAAATGTCTGTCCACACTTTTGTATACGAGCTATTTCGTGAACTTTTTCTTCTCCATTTAAACCTTACAGTTTACATAGTTGTACATATGTAAAACAGTTATTTTCTGTATGTACTTAAAATTCATCAAATTTCGTTATATTTTATAGAAACATGTCATGGGTTACAAAATTGATTTAGATGATCATTTATAAATTATCACAAAACTTCGAATCGACCCAGAATCTTCAAATTTACCATCAGGCGATAACTTATTAAATTTATGAACGCAACTATTGCAAATTTTCTAAATTGTCTTTCATTTGTGAAACAATGACGTCACAATTCAAAGTATAAACTGTGCTAAATGTAGACAGGACTGATTTGTTCCGGTAATATTTTTATTTCTAGCCGTAAAAGTTTTCAAAAATGACCTAAAACATATAAGGATTTTCAAGGTTGTTGGAAATTCTCACAAAATGTCAAAATATGTAGTCACGTAAAATTGCCTTGGTATTTTTTTGAAAGTCTCATTCGACTAAAATACCAATCTATAATAGTCTTCCTTGTGAACGTGGCGGCCTTCGGTCGCGGACTTTTGAGCTTCGCAAATAAAAAGTAAAGACGCCCTACTTTGTGACTAAAACCTGAATTAAGATGAGACCCTTGAATAAATATTCTAGAAACGAGTTGATGTAGGGCCGAGGGGTTAGAGTCGGTCGACTGTCACTCAACAGGAGCGTCTCTCTAGCTAATCACTGTCGTGTCCCGCATTCAAAGTACAGGATTTTTCTCTTAATACGTCTCTTACGGATTTATTTTGTCATGTCGCTTGCGAAAAGCTTCCATTTTAACTATCGGACCCTTCTCCCAATGGGCATTGACAGATGCGGGTCTCATATTTCACACGGTATTCTCGGGTTGTGGGGAATTTATTGTATCGGTGTGTGACACCATAAATTGACCGCTTTCCTCGTGTTAGTGTACTAGGAAGGCGATTCAGCTGTTCCTTACTGTATTGTGTACGTCATCATAAATCAAGTAGCGGCATAATCAAGCGACGCGCCTCGGAGCTTAATCCTTTAAGCGTCTCATCCTATATCTGTCTTACGAGTACAATGACACGATTTGGATCAGCTCGCTTGGTTAGATCTTCTAACTAAATAATTTTCTTAACGTTCAACATATACATACATACAGTATGATACAATTCAATAAAGTCGAACCGAACCGATCGTAAAGCTATACATATATATATCGTTATCTTTGTCATACCCGGAGTGGAAATGATGTTCGCAGCTTTCATATTCGATATTCGCTTCATGAGAACATTTCTATGAAATTAAATTAATTCTAGTATCGTATTATATTGTACTAAGAGTTCCCTTTGTACTGTTATGACGAAAATTGATTCTATCAACTCATTTTTATCCACTTTAACTTTAGCATGAGCTTATTATGTAGGTATGTTTTGAGAATAAGGGTTTATTTACGGCGCTATTAAACCTGTAAGCACATGAGAAATTCAGCGTATTCGTACTGGTCAACATTTGGGGTACGGATTGGGTTTTGGCGATTAGCATGCATATTAGAAAAAAGGTATTTTAATATATTATCTATATTAGACACACATGTGCTAAGAATCAGATACTCAAAATTAATTACAATAAATACACCTTCCACAATGTTATATTCAACGGTTTTTTCAAGCACAAAATTAGTACAGCTTTGTTTAATCTATCGTAAGGAATTGTATTTAGGAAGCGGGTTTTTTATGGATAATTTAAAATGGACGATTTGGTGCATTATTGTTGTTAATCCTCATTGGAGCAGCGTGGCGGAGTAAGTTCTGCGCCTGACCTACTTTGCAAATGCGACCTGCGGTACATTAGTTGCAAATTAAAGGGACCAAATTGGTGTTGTAGATTCTTGATTAAGAATGATGGGAATTGAAAATAGAATTGAAAACTGGGTATCAATGTACAATCTTATTTGCTTACAGACAGTTGTACAAGACAACTCTGGTATGCACGTGAGGTTCTGTTATCTACAATTTGGTTACTTAACGTATACCTACATCAGAAGGTTCTAGAACAAAGGCGTATCTATTGCAAATATTTTGTGTTAGGTGTTACCTAAAGTGTTGTTGTTGGAAAGTAATTACTAATATTTAAAAAAAAGTAACTTCACGCCTGTAATCCCCCAAGAGGTAGGAAATGAAGATAGATGAAGTAATTAGCGTATAATATGCTAATTATTTCATATAGTAATTACGTTAAATCATGAATACTTTCAGTTACTAATATAGATATGATATAAATGATATAGTTACTAATATAGATATGATATACATGAAGCAATTAGCGTATAATATGCTAATTACTTCATATAGTAATTACGTTAAATCATTAATACTTTTAGTTACTTTCACAGTGTAATGTCATATGGCAATTTAGTGTGGGGTAACGCTCCAAGCATCGACTTCATTTATATTCTACAAAAGAGTGATTTTTGATGTCGTGGCCCCTACGAGGACTGTTCAAAACCATTACAATTTTGACTGTGCTAGTCAGTATAATAGTCAGTGCTAGTCAATATAATAGTCAGTATAAGTCATATAACTGATTAAATTTGATAAAGAATAATAGTACAGGTGATTGTATTACAATAAATAAAGATAAATTGTCTATATCATTCTTTTGTTTAAGTAAGGTGTCTCACTCTTTTATGGAGAACTGTATTAGCTTCTACAAAATAACAAAACACGTCATTAAACCTTTAGTAAAAAGAATTTAGACTTTTATTAAAGCATATCTTTGTAAAAAAAGCCTTTTACAATGTAAATGATTATTTAAAGCATAAATATGCTTGGTGTGACGTAATTCCTGCTCCACAATATATTGGTTTATATTCTAACGAAAGTCCTTATTTTAAAAGATGCGGAAGCATACCTATAGAGTTTCTTCTCTATAGCGAGGCATTTTTGGAAGCGGTGGTAGTTTCATTATGAAGTGTTCTAATGAATTTTGAATAAATGCAATTTGAATTTGAGTTTAAATACTGAACAATATTATCGACGTTTAACATAAATTAGTACAAATGATGATGGTATATGATAAATTGATTATACCAAAGTAACGTATACGATATTTGTGCCTGGTGTTTCATGATTGGACGTAAACGTAATAAGTGAAACGTGGTGGTATTCTACCAACACACATACACTGCTGCCCACCACTTTGGCAATTACGGGCGAGATGTTCCGTCTTAATGATTTTCAGGGTACTATCAATACGTAAAATCACGCCTGTCATCCCCGATGAGGTAGGCAGAGGAATGTAGAACACTCTCACGTTTCACCTGTTACGTTTACGTCCCACTATGGAATAGGTGGTGAGCCTATTGCCATACACCGGGCACATATCCAGACTCCGAGCCACTACTAGAGAATCAAAATTAGAAATATCCAGTAGTGTCCGACCTGGGCTTTGAATAAAGAAAACATGGATTTTTATAATGGTTAGCTATGTAGTTGGAGACATCGTATTGAATCGTTTGGGAAAAATCAAGCTCTGAGCGTTTCTGCTCCCTACGGATCTGATCTATTTATGGCATATTCATGTTAACAACGTTCATATTTGAAATTATATTTTTGAATTTCGAATACGTAATCAACGGTACGTAAAGCAACACATGGGTAAAGCTTGAGTAAAGTAACAAGAGTCTTATTGAATTTCGACGAATGAAACTTGCAAAATATGAACTTCATTGATATGTACAATTTTCTGTGGTGATTCCCCAATACCCGTATTGTTTTGTCTTTTTATCGTGCCAGCGGTTATTTAGCCGCCATCAGTGTAGCTACTTTAATGGGTATTTTCAGTCAGTGTCAGATTTTCAACATTTCAGATATTCGGATGGTTTTTTAAAAGAAAACAATTATGTTTTGTGACTTATTTCTTGTTTGTTAAATCACGACAATCTTTAAACGAATCTTGAAATCTTTAAACGACGATGAACTCAATCGGTTACTTTGATTAATGTTAAAAAAAGAGAAAGTCTCAGCTTCTTTATGATATAGTTAAGTAAGGCTATAGTAATGAAGGCTATATTATATTAAGGATAAAGTCAAGTGGCCCAGATCGCAGTTGTTTACGGGCAGCGGCATAGTCGACGCTAGAAGCCATGCTCTGTGATTCCCACCCCGCATGCCCATCGCGGGGATTATGAACAAAAACCCGCGAGGGGAGTTATAGCATTGAACTAAAATAATCCAAAATAAGTAACAGCAATCTAAAACTTAACTACAAAAGTCTAAAAGTTAGAACTGTCCCTCCTCTCTGAGACCACCTAGTAAGACTTTGTGGCAACCCTCTAAGTAATTATGGAAATCTCTTCAGACAAAAAACATTCTGAATGTTTCCAATTACTGTGACTCAGCAGTGCCATGTTGCAGTGACAGGCAATATTAGATGGGAAATTTAAATAGGCTCTGTATTAAATACAAATTTTTTGTCGTTAAAATAATATTATATTATTTATTTATATACATTATGTTGGTAGTTTGTTTTTAAATATAAATGTAATAGCGTTTATTTGAAATTTAATATATTATATGGTTATTACTAATCTGTTTTGTTAATTTTTAATGTTTACTATTGTGTTGTTTGATTTATTCCAGGTTTCACTTGTTTAATTTGATTAATTTGTCCTTTGATTTTATCGCTATTGTACTTTCATGAATTGTCCTTCCTGCAGTGGTGTGCCATTAAACAGTAATATTAACTTTACTTTCTACTAAATTATTGCTTGAATTGAGGTCATAAATCTAGATAACATCTGTAGATAGGTATTTAAAAATGAACGTCTTTAAAATTGCAGAAATTAGTTAATCACTAATTAATTATAAACAAAGATTAGATAACCGAGGAACTGTGTAGCTGATACAATTTTAATTTGTATTCGTAATATCATAAGCAAAGTTGAACTGTGCTTATTGACATATGAGCCACTGTTAAAGTTAGTAAACTTACAGTAAAATCAATTAATACCCAGGACGGTTGCAATTTCGAAACAAATTCGATTTGGAATACTGCAGCTTAAAGTTGGCTATTCCAAGTATTTCCAATTACTCAGGCTTAGGTTGCATTGCGATGTCGCCAAGTGACAAAGCAATATTGGAACGGGAACTTGGTGCCTACATTAAGCGCGCCCTCGGGAATGCTTAATTAGGTCGTTTTAGTACACCTGTCACGGGTTTCTATTATGAAATCATAATGAGTTTTACATTCAAATAACTTTCACTCGTGAAGTGTATAATAGCTTTGCACGTTAAACTCGTCATCGGGGGCTTAATTTGTATAATTCATGTGCATAAAGAAATCACACAAATAAGTGTGTGGACTTGGTGGCATATTTATGTGACTATAAAATGTTACATGAGGGTAGAGCTAAATAGTATTTGGTACAGCGTTACAGTAACGAAATATTAAATTGAAACGGAATTTTGGCGGTATCCTACTACCAGCTATCATATATTAAAAGCAAAACCTCGGGAATTTCCCATGAGGCGCCTAAGTGCTGTCGTCAAATAGTAAATCTTGCTGTTTGTCATCGTCGCAAAATTTATGCAAGAGCAATTTAAAAAAATTGTTCTACTGCATTATGTTTCCAATTTTTTTCTTTTGTAATAACGCTTTGCAATCACTTCTATGCTATAACACGCTTCGTAACATTAGTGTATTTACATTTTGAATTTCTGTTATCATTCAAATTCCATGCTTTCTCGTTATTGTATATTGTAAAATTTCCCAAGTCTCTTGTTATAAAAATATTGGCGGGAAACTGCAAAATTTAGGCGTAACAAGGAACAAAGGTTGTTGGCGCTTCGATAAATCTCTTTATTTATCGTATAATATCGTTTGCAAAGGATTTTACTTGTCATTACGGAGGCTATTCACTAAATGAATCCCGGTAATTTCAAAGGCCCTTGTAGGCGATGCCCGTCCGAAGGAAATAGCTGTAGCGAGGAAAGGAATTTTCTTAAAACGTCAACTCAACAAGAGCAGATTTTATAGGCGCTATTAGATCCACGAACCATCCTCTTTAGATGCCATAAAAATCACCTAACACTCCTCGCTGGAATGTCTATTTACTTAGGTATACATTTTGTAGGAGGCCTTATTTAAAGATCGCTGACGTTTTAGTATCTTATATGTTACAAAAATATGTAAATCAGAATCTACAAAACCTGCAATAAATATATTTACGCTTAAAAGAAAAAATAAAATTATATAATGAAATACCGCCAGCTTAGGTTATTATTTGTTGTTTATTTGTTACTTATTATGTATTGATATTGTTACGCAATCGTTTTCTTTGAGCCTGTAATGAAACTTCTGTGCTATATAGCTTGAGTCACATCTATAAACAGTTCTTGTAACCATTTACGTTGTACATTTACGACAGGTTCATATAATCAAATAACAAAAAAATCAAAGGTACCAACCAATACATACACATGTACGTTTAATTAAAACGTAATGTTGTCCGAGTGATCGGCTTGATTCACTTCGCTCTTACCAATCGTTCAATAAAGGGACTAATTGAAAACACCGACAACAATTTATTTGTGACAACTGTATTAACGTCGAAATGGCCCGCTGTTCTCTTTTTTACGACTGAACGTGTTATTATTTTAATAAGCATAGATAGATAACATTGACCGTGCATTTGATTAAGTTTATGAATATTGTTAATTCATTGTTGTTCCATATTAACGGGCAACACTGAGTTTTTAAATATTGTCAATATATCACATTCTATCTTATCTTTAGTGTTATAGAAAGTTGCGAAAACTTGGCGTATTGAAAGTAAGAGCCCAGTTGTAATAAGCAATATGATACTTACTTTATCTCCATACATCGTCTTTCGTTTTCCGTGGCCACCCGCGTAAACATATTTCACGTTCAGTGATAGAGTAGTGTTTTGTTTTAATCTATCTGAGTCAGAATCGTCAAGTAGTACTATCGTTTACGCCAAGCATGGCTAAATCGGTACTCGTTTTAAAATAATCCCAATATAAAAGAATATACACGTATGTACGCTCTGTAGAAATGGTTAAAAATTCTATCATTATGTGTGTGCTAGAAGCAAATTGCAATTCCGTATACGCGCACGGCAGCATTGGAAAGTAATTTTGAGATTCAAATTGAAATGGTAGTATTTAAGACTCAGTGTCACATGAACGCTGAGTACAATGTTCCAGAGCTTACCGTAGTGCTGTAATAAGGTGTGTATGTTTTTGTTATATTGGAAATAATACATCACGTAAAGTATGTTGGCAATGAAATAAAAATTAGGGTCATTGTTGTGGCCAGAGACGAAATCAGCCCTGGGCGTGGTTTTGTGAGTAATGGAACTTTGAGCTCGCATGAGGAGGGTCCACTTATGTCATACGAAATAGTATGATTGATAATACTGGCTCAAGTAAAAACAGTGGTCCCTCTGTAGCGTTCCCTAATAAAATAAGGTACAAATATATCGTAGCTTACATCTAACTTTGACTTGATTTCCGGTGGCAGTAAGATTAGTTGGTATGTTGTTTTCATACCAACACACAGCGATTAAATAATATGTTTTTCATGGAATGTATTAAATAGTAGTAGTAGTAACTTCACGCCTGTAATCCCCGAAGAGGTAGGCAGAGGAATGTAGAACATTCCCACGTTTCACCAGTTACTT